>JADLZK010001588.1:0-53208 GCA_015847255.1 Hyparrhenia diplandra | reverse complement strand
AAATTCCCTTTGGACCATTTCTTGTGAACATTGTGGCTGGTCTTATAGGGCTTTGGCGGCGAACGGAGGGCCAGGAGCAGTGGTTTAACAAATCCAGTCAATGAGCATATATATGACAAGATTGTGACCGATTATGTTTCACGTCAAGGCACTTGCTCTGTTTTTTTCCCCACTTTCGGTTGCTAAGCTACCTATGCTTGGAAAGAATTGAACTTTCATGATCACATGGACGGTAATAACACCATGAGATCGAGCGGCGCGACGTTGTTGATACTGATACAAATAAAAAGGCTTTGTTTCGCCGCGGGTGCTGCATCTGCATGGAGTAGACGCCACGAAACGACGATAAAATACAATCATCATTCGCCACTCGCAGCTAGACGTCGATCGTGCGTCGTTCATGGGAACTCACCAATCACCGCCCCCAAATCTCCCTAGATCATGAGACGCCCACATGCATGCCAGCCACCCGATTTGGTTATAGTTCCCAGAGGCTCTTGATCCGCACGCCTGAATCGCCCGTAATCCCCTGCTCCAAAAGCATCAACCTCTGCTCCTGCCTCCAAGAAACTCCAAGGCGCCTCCGAGCTTAATTGACATGCACTCTAAGTCTAGTTTAATGGCGAGATCTCGAAAACAAGATGCCCTTAAGCTACGAATCGTACGTTCGCGACATGAGCAAAAGGTGAATGAGACTCGATGAGTGATGGAACAGAGCACATACGTTGAGGAACTAAGAAAAGCAATTGAATAAAGGATTCTCCTTTACATGTTGAAGAACAGGGATATACTCATGGTGAAGTCAACCTTGGCATAAGCATTGCTTCCGATCTTTGTAGACTAGAAGAGAGTAAGCCTCACCGCATCTACAGACCTCAGGGGCCGGGACAGCAGCATTAGCCGAGAG
The DNA here is from genome assembly GCA_015847255.1 of Hyparrhenia diplandra. Lineage (NCBI taxonomy): Eukaryota > Viridiplantae > Streptophyta > Magnoliopsida > Poales > Poaceae > Hyparrhenia > Hyparrhenia diplandra. The sequence goes on along the minus strand of JADLZK010001588.1, from coordinate 52,301 downwards.
TGAGATGCAACTGACTCCGCCGTGCTTCCGATTCCGAGAATTTCTCTCGGTCTCGGTTGAAGGTGAAGCATGCAAGCCAACGCCACGGCCTGTCGTTGGTCACGGCGTCCCGGCGCCGCTGCAGGCGAAGAACTGGGCGTCGGCGGCGGTGTCCGGCATGTCGTTGTGGCACGCGGACGAGCCCGACGGCGGAACGAACCCGCGGGGCAGCATCGCCGAGAACGTCCACGCGCCGGTGCCGCCCCCCCCGCCGCCGCGCGCCGCCCTGCTCCGCCGTTCCCTCATTGGTCCCGTCGTTGGCGCCAAGTGGAACTCATGCCGCGTGCGACCTGGGACTGGGACCACGGCGGGTGGCAACGCCGGCCGCTTGTCCTCCACGCGGTGGCGGCGCTCCGAGTCCGAGGAGGAGGAAGCGCGGACGGTGAACGGAGAGGAGAGCGTGGCGAGGAGGAGGAGGAGAACCAGAAGGTAACAGAGCCGCCCTGGCGGGGACGAAGCCACCATCGCTAGGGACGACGACGTGAGCAGCGTGTGCAGGTGCGCGCGCGCGCATGGAAAGGCTGTGGCGATGGCGGCGGCCTGGCGGGAGCGCGCGCGCGGCGATTTCACAGGCTGGGTTTGGTTTGGGGTCGTCGTAGTCTGGTGCCGCTTGCAACCTGTGGACTGGACTGTGGTGTGGCTGTGGGGAGGGAGGGAGACTTGCATTTCAAGGCGGGGATCGATGTGCCGATTCTGGTTGGTTTCGCGAGGGGACACAGGAGGGCTTAGATTCAGGCTCGATTGGATGGACACATGATGGCACGAGGGAGGGAGAAGCTACGAGACCGATTCTGTTAAAAAGAATACAACGGAGAAAGGATTCAGCATTTCTGACAACAGAGACCTACTCGTTTATTTTTAGATAATGGAGATAGATTTGACTTCATCTCTTTGACAAGACTTGGAGAACGCATTCTTTATTGGCTTCAACCTGCTGTAATTCTGCCCATATTGGCATAGCTAATACGTTCTATTCAATAACCTACCTACAAAAAAGAAGGTTTAGGTACACACTTGTCAAAAACAACTTCAATCCTTATAAGCCATGTTGTCCAACAAATGGTTGCACACCCTATCAACAAGGATTGGTTTGAAATTCTCTCTGTTGTTGGTACCACCTATAAAAAAAGATCATGGACATCTTCTGGAGGTTTCAAACATAGTACAAAATGGTCTCTAGTAAAATTGAGCATATAAACAATCAAAGAAGGGGCCACATTTTGCTCCCGTTTTGATAAGAACCAAAATCCTAAAACTCTCTTCTTCTTAATGAAATACGTGCAATGCACGTTCGAGGAAAAAAAAAAGAACCAAAATACCATTCACAGTCAGAATTTTTTGAATAGTAAAATCAAGGTTGGCTCAGAGTTAAGAATGCGCTGGCCAAACACTTGACCTCAGTTACTCTGCTTTCATTTTCCAAAGACCATATGTTACTGTGCTATTAACCTACAGCTTGCTGATACACATCATAGGTCATCATCTGGTTTATGTGTGACGTACTCCATAAAAACAAGCAAGCACGTTTCAACCATTTGTTACGTTGAGAGGTTTGCACTGGCAGGCTTTAAAGGTGTAGCGCGTACACACCTGTGCAGCCTTACAGCTCAACGAACCCAATAGCACGTCATTCATTCATAACCTCATACGTGGCCAGCAGGAACCAAATGTCATCCACCTGCAGGCTGCAGCATTACTTGAGGCGTAGATGGGTCATGGTGTGTTTGAATTTGTAAGGAACGCAATCACTTCGAAATAGCAGTAGCACCAAACATTTATCTCAAAAAGCAGTAGCAGCCATATGAATTGCTTAGAATGAACAACAGTTGTAATAGCCAGGAGGCGCATCACGCAAGTTATTGGATGGATGTCCTTGTGCGGCTATAAACTTGATGCAGTACACAAGTACTTGCATTGCTTTTGCCGGCTGCCACCGGTACAAAGCCAGCTAAAGAGACAATCAGAGTAGCCTGTCGTCCTCTTGAATTCATTTCTTGATGAATTACCAGCAGGATCACTTTCAGTTCTGACTTCTGAACGCAAGATGATGCAAGTTTTCACACCTAACTTGACCCAGAACATCACACAACTTTTGCTACCAAAACAGGTAATCCCCGTTCTGCTATAAAAAGAAGTACAAAATTGGAATGCAAAAACGCACATTTATCTACATCACTGATCTTAGTGAGATCAATTCAGACAAGCGAAGTCTTTGTTCATCAGTCCATAATGCAATCCTGCAAAGCTACAGACACAGCGCCAGGTTGGATTGGGGCAGGTTGCTAGCCTGGAGCCGTACAAACTTACAGATCCTACATTTCATTTCTTGCATATCAGCAGCCTCAGGGAACTGGAATCCTGGAAAAAGATTGAATGCTCTATTGCTCTCGTTTCATGTCACAGCTGTCGGGTTCACAGCAACTTTTCATCGTCCTGTTCCGAGGACAGTGCAAGAACAGTGGAAACATCGTCATCACCTCCCCTCGTCTTCCAGTTCCAGTCTTCCACCTCGGTGCCCCGTCGACCAGGTCCCTTGTCTCCGACGAGGCTAGCTGTAGCCCAGCACACCTATCGGCATGCCTGTTGGCGCCGCCACGGCTTGCTGTCACTTGTTGTACCACTTCGCGTGACCTTTGGCTGACGGGAGGTGCAAAGCTAGAAATACGTCAGATCTCAAGATCTGCCATCTGGGGCACAAGCTATGTGAACTAATTAGTGCTATATATAATGCTGAAGATATAGTCCAACACTTCTCCTATATTTCAGAATTTAAGATGATTTCAGACAACCACTCTTATACCACGGACTAGTATTATTACTTTTGTGATTGGTTATTTGTGTTTGTATCATAACATATTAAATTTTGGTCCTTGCCTTCCTATAGAAAATAGCTGTAAGTTCTTAATTGTATTTGTGCCAACACAAATCGTTTCTTTCTTCAAGTTTGTGGTTTCTTAATGGTCTTTTTTGTTCTTGGTGCCGAAAATTGTACATTACGTCTATAGAAACTGCAATGAGTAGTACAAAACATGTGCAAAAACCGTCACCCAAAAAGAAACTAAAATTCAGATACATGAATTTCAGCAAGTCCCATAGTCCAAAGCTCAAGTTTATTCCCATACCCATTACAAAATATTTGCCTTTTCTAAATATATCATTGCAAATTCTAACAATATGGAACAGAAGAGGTAGTAACATGTAGGAGCATTAGACTGTCAGCGTAGCGGTGCTCCAAAAAAAATTATACCTCACACCTGGCACCGATGCCTGAACTCTTGGATAGCCACATTGTTAGCTTTGATGCTTGCATGTGCATGGACCTGAGACACGGTACCATTCCCTTCTTTCTCAATGCTTACTTGTGCCTAAGACATAATTTTTTGAGTAAAATGCATGAATAGGCCATTAACTTGTGCGGGCTGTGTCGATTTGGGCCATCAACTTCGAAAGTGTATTTTTTTAGGTCCAAAAACTTTTACTTGTGGAGCACCAATAGGCCATAACCCTTCAACTCATATTTTTTTCCGCCTTACGGACAACGCTCTTTTATCAAAATGCCCCCTCAAATCCTTCGTCCTCTCATCTAGTAGGCTTACCCCCACACTGCATTTCATCGAGCACCCAAAGGGCGCGCCGCCGCGCCATGGCTGCTGCTGAGCTCGTCGACGCCGTGCATGATGCCCCGTCGGGGCCCTTGGCCTTGGCCTCCGCCCGTCTTGTGCCCCATTGGCGGCGGCCTCCACGAAGCGCACTACCTCAACACCGTAGACCACACCGTTCACGTGGTCCGGCCGGAGCGGGGCGGGCGGAGCTTGCCCACTACGTCGACCGCCTCGCGACACGCAACCCGGGCGAGGTTACTCCTCGCTCCCAACACGCCGCAAGATGGGGCCGACCGGGCGAGCCCACACCACCGCCATGTTCCCATTTGGACCTACACCTCGAGCTGCGACCATGGTGGTGGCCGGAAGCGAGCGACCGCGCAGCACCCGGCGCGCCGCGGCGCGGCGAGGTGCGAAGTCACGGCGGCGGCGAGGGTGGCGTCCACTGTGCCGCGCCGTGGCCATCCCGCGGCATGGTCGGCCGTGACACTCCAGCCGGCGCCCATGCCCGCCGAGCCGCGTCGCCATAGTGTGGGTGGTCGAAGCCGTGGCACTCCCTCGCGCGCGCGCGCTGCCGCCGCGTCGCCATCCTATGTGCGGACGCCACGTGCACGCCCGATGCCCGATTGTGTTGCCGAACATGGTCAAGGGGCGGAGCGGTACCATGTCGTCGTCGGCCGGAGCGCCGACGTCATCGTGGCTCGCCACTCAACAAAGAACGGGCGGTGGACGGCGCCGAGTGGGGGTGGCCTTTAGCAACGCTACGGGTTACCCGAGCATTTGTGATGTTGTCGATGCCATGGTCACGCTCGTTAAACCAGCGTTGTGGCCGTCGTGTCCGGAGAGCTACGCTGGGGAAGGGGCGCGAACGCCGCCATTGCCGCCGTGGAGGAGCCGAAGGAGCCAGCGGTGGATGAGAGGCTAGAGTCGCGGAGGGCGGCGAAGCGGTCATGTGGAACTTCACCGTCATTCGCCACCCGACCTCGGGCCGACACGACGGAGGCCGCAGACGCTATGTCGGCGCGATGACATTAATCTGGCGTGTCGATGTTGGCGTTGAACCGGCGAGGTGGCCGCGGGTCGAGGACGGCGAACGGACTCGCTGCCGTGTGGAGGTCGCCGTGCCGCCGAGCCACACGCTTTGCCGCCTCATCCGGTCGTGATGCAAGCTCCACACCGCCGACGACGCCGGCACAGCGTCCACACGCCCAGTGGCACGCGTGGCGCCGCTCCCCGAGCGCATGACGGCCGCTGCCGCCAAACAGTGGCGGCGCCTCCCCGGAAAGCGTGTTCGGGAAGAAGCCGTGGTGGTCTTTCGCGCCCGCGTACCGGGCCGGTGTCCAAATTACAAGCAACATGAGGCCGCAACCCGATCATAGTTTGAAAACAGGATCGAGAATGAGAGGACGAAGGATTGGGTGGGTGGGTGGGGGGGTATTTTGCTAAAAGGACATTGTCCAAGTAGGCGAAAAACATGAAACGAAGGGATATACCCTACCGGTGCACCACAAGTAGAGTTTTTGGACCTAATAAGGTCCAAATCGACACATACGCACAAGTTAATGGCCTATTCATGTATTTTACTCTAATTTTTAACCGCTCATTGATGAACCCATATGCCTCGCGCTTCATATGATTTGGAACCGTTAACGCAAGATAGGTCACATATCACACGTGCTAGATCACACATTGTCATAAAATGGCTAAAGCGGCATTATCCCCGCACAAACCGCCTAGCTAGTCTCGTGAATAAATTGAGTCAGTTTTCTCTAGTTGTGCTTGAGAAAGCCCTAGGTAGTGCTTGTTTATGATGCGCCATCGTGTTTACATAACAAAGAATGGCTAGTTTTTGGGCAAACTAGCAAGGAAACCTTCAAAGTTCGGCCTGGGAGGATCCTGTCGAGGCAACGACATTACCGAAGTTGCCCTAGGTCGGCTAGCAAGCCTAAAGCGCCATCATTAGTCGTCCGATTAAACAACGAATAATAACATGGGGTCAGAAGAGATTAATTAGGCTGTCTGCACCGCGGCACGCAAAAAACGAACTCCAGTACCAAAAAAAATGCGCCGCAGCGCTGAACGCAACGAGAAACGGGATCCTTCGATTCAATCGCGGTACGCTCCTCCCAAATGAACCAAGCGTAGCTACTCGAGGACGTAGTGGGGCCTGCTCACGCACACGAGCACCCTCTGCACACGCACGCGCACCAGCAAGCAGCGTGGGGAAAGTGGCGGACCCCAATTGTTTAATTACCAACAAAAAATGTTATAACTCACAAATTAAAAAGTCAAATGAAATTTGGATTGCACCATTAAATTCGTTTAAATAAATCCTTTAAAACAAAGATCTCACATGGATATATTTAGATAAAATTACATGGGGTCTACTAATATAGAGTATGAGTAATTGAAGTATGGATGGCTGCAAAATAAAATCATACAAAAAGGAGAGAATCTTGATGACGAGGATGGAATATTCCTTTTTAGAGTATGGATTTAAAATACGAGGAGTGCGGATAGCCTTAGGGGCAAAGAGAGATACGAGTATATTGGGTTTTGATCGTTGTGTGTGCTCGACACCTCAATCAGCCATGCCCCTTCTCTTTATAAAGAGGGTTTAACAATAGAGTTTTTTTTTTTCTTTCCAACTGCCTTTATTGATGGGCCAAAGTCGAGTTTGGGCCTTCAACCCATTAGTCCTTCAGCCCAAATCACCTATAAGAGTGAAGATATTTGTTTGGTTCTTCACAATAGGGTGGTTTTAACAAATGATAATCTTCTAAATGAAGTTGAAGGGTTCATGAAAAGTGTTGTTTTTGTGACAACAAAGAAACCATCAATCATTTGTTCTTTTGAATTTGTTTTAGCACAATTTATTTGGAGAATTGTTCACATAGCATTTGGCATACAAGCACCAATAGATATAACTTTTTTTTTTTTTTTCAAATATGGTCATAACAAGCACCAGTGGACTGAAAATTTGGGTGGGAATATGGCATCATTTGCATGTATTGTAAACCATTACACTCTTATTTACAAATTATTTTCAGGACGATTGCTAGACACGATCTAGTCTACACTTGAAAATGAGTCCATTTGTCAAACCAACCAAATTTGAAGAAACATGATGAGTGATAGGTACTGTACTAGCTAATGAAGATTTTCATCAAGAATATGTGGTTGTCTTCTAATGAGCTTAGACATTGTTCGCTTGAACTTGTGAACCCGGCTTAGCAGCTATAATACATTGTTTTTCTCTCACAATAAAAATGGCATCAGCCGGCTTACCAACGGCAAAATAAGCCAATCAGCATAAGTTTAGTTTGCTACTAGGCATACGGTCTCACAGTTTTCTTGCTTTTATAATACTTCTCTTCATCAGCCGGACACTGAAACTATATAATAATGATACTTTTGGTTTCACTCCAAAATTCTTATAGAAACTGGATATGCAAAAAGAGCAGAGGAACTGCAAAAAGAGAGGAAACAGTTCACTAGATCTGCATGATCTTTAACAGCTCCTGCTGGATTGTGCTGTTTCTGCGAGATTGCTCTGGAGGCTGGAGCTCGGCACAAATGGCATGAACAGAGTAATCCGGGACACGCTATCAGTATGAAGCCTGGAATACACGGGCCAGCGTGAGCTACGCAGAGACCAACCAGAGAACTTGTTTTTTTCCAATTGTTTGTTGCGAACCAAGCTGATGAATATCACCCCAAGAGCCTCGACGTCGTCCTCCAACGGAATACCTACCTCAAAAGAGCTAAACGTACTGCACCGTTACTGAATTTGAAGGCCTAAAGACTAAACATTTACTTGCAAAATAAAAACTGAACTAGTAATGAGCAAACACCCTGCACCGGCCACCAAAATTCAACGCTTCCCACGCTTTGAAACTTGAACCACCACCGTTGGAAACCTAGCTTCTGATGATCTCACGCCCTATAAATGCCAAGCTAATGAGCAAATAGCACCAGCATCACACACTAATCAACTGGCAGGATCAGCTAGCCATCTCGCTGAAAGAGCCAAGAAGCTAGCAGCCATGAAGACTAGCTCGGGCGGCATTGCAGTCCTCCTGCTGGTGCTGGTGGCGATGCTGGCGGCCGCGGTGCAGGTTCGGGCCGCCGCCATCACGTGCCCCGACGTGATGAACGACCTGTTGCCGTGCGTGCCCTTCCTGCAGGGCAACGCACCCCAGCCCAGCGGCCAGTGCTGCGCCGGCGTGATGACGCTCTACGCGGCCGCGGACACCAGGCCGGCGAGGCAGGCCACGTGCCGGTGCCTCAAGGCGGCCTACCTTCAGGTCCACGCCCTGCTGCCACCGGCGCAGGCGCTGCCCGGCGACTGCGGCGTCCCGATCTCCTACAACATCACCCCCGACATCGACTGCGACAAGTGAGTGCTCGTACTACTCCGTACACACTTCTGCAGAGTCAAATCAAACATTTTTACAGGCGAAACTAACATCATTTGCCCCGTTTAATTTGTATTGGCAGGATTGAATGAAGGGATACTGTTCCCTTATCAGAATCCATATGACTGCAGCTGCGCACTGAGTTACTAGTAGAATAAAATAAAGGATTCGATCGGTGATGTTGTGCTGATTAAGTGAAGTACTGTTCGCTTGTAATCGTGTGAATGCCATCGTTGGCTTGTTATATCTGTGTTAATCTCGCGTGTACTCGTGTTTGCAACTTGCTGTGATCCATTATAATGTCTACTCAAATGTCGCCTGTATTCAGGTTTATTGCGGTAGCTCGTTCTAAAAAAATATATATATATATTAATATCTCAGCTTCAGCAAGCTCGTTCTCACTCTCACGGAAACACCGATCCTAGTGGAGTGATTCACACTTTTAGCTGCTTAATTAATTGACTTTTAGAACAATGGCATTGGCATCCAGGTAAGAAGTAAGCGTTTCATGGGCCTGTGGCCATTTAACGTAGTGGAAGCAGCGACACTGGCATAACAGCCTTTTTATAGTATTTCTCTAGCTGTCTTAACAATTAGAAGAATCGATTTAGTTGTGTTGAACGCTACAACATGCGGATTGCGAATAGCAGCTAGATCGATCAATCTTCGCCAGGCTCGTGCAGAGAGGACCACCCTAGCTTCGAGACCACTTACCAATGCAAACTTATCCTCTTTTGACTCAGTAAGATAGTCTTGAAAAAAGATCTACTTGAAATGACATTGTTGACCTTCTTGTTACACGCTCTAGCCACGTAGTACCTTATATATTTTAATATCTCCTTTGGATTTACCTCAGCGAGTAAAATAGCCTCTTATCGATATACTGTAAAGCTAAAAAAAGAATAACTTTCGAAGCACATGTCTTGTCACACGATGATCCTCTTAAAGCTTCAAACAAACCTTATGCAAATTCTTCAGATTATAGTCCATTTTTTCTTTATAAATTTGATTAAAATCTTAGTGTTTCACTCGGCCGAACCATTGGCCTGAGCATAATATACAACCTAACCTTATAAGATTCAACAAACACACATACCTCTTTATATTTGAATGATGTCCCCTGATTTGTAGTCAAAGTCTGTCATCTGTAGAATAGCAAACTTATGATATGGTCAGTGATGAATTCAATTACTCACTTGTGTCATATTCTTGGGAGGAATCACTTCTATTCACTTTATGAAGTAATTAGTAGAGACCAATATGAAGCAATATATCCCTTAGATGATGAAGATTGTACATGTCCAATGAAATCCTTCCAGCCTGGTTGCATCCATAGAAGTGGAGTTCTTCAAAGATCAGCTTGGTCCTCCTTCATGAATTCAGTATCTAATGTCCTGGACCATCTGAACATCAGGATCACTAGAGATGACGTGATCTTAAAATGATGCCTCCCAAGCGTGGAGATTTGCAAGGCATCCTTTCTTGGAGAGCTGTGACTTTTAGTTTAATGTGCAGAGAAGTCTGCCCCTTCCTTTGAATTATGGACTCGTTCTCTTTTATAACTACTAGAAGATATCTCATGCGTTGCTGTAGGACATTTTTTTTTTTGGAATAAAACAATTGCATGTATGAGTTGTACCTACATGTTCTTACAAAATTGGGCAAGGCGATGAAAGAGGCTCATAAAAAAAATATAATCAGAACGAAATTATAAGGCGATGGAACAACAAAACAAATAGCAGTATATGGATTCTGTATTCCACATACACTAAAAGTAGTAGTTGCGCTTACTAGGCATGACGTGAATAACTTGCATTAAGATGTTAAAATTTAGTGAGACGACCCAACTATTAGGGTCAGATAATGTAGATAGTTATCAGTGTAGGACGACGTGGATGACTTGTATTTTGAGGTATAGCTTGTAGCGACAACTAGCTTATGTAAGAGATATAGATAAGACATATATAGATATATAGATGTAGAAGTCTTTTGCTTTCCTTGCTTATTTTTGTGCTTTGGTTTTTATGTTTTGTTAATATGATTGGAGCATTTACTTATTTTTCTTAATATTTCCAACAAAGCTAAGAAGTAGGGGCTACGGCCCCTCCTGATCACAGCTCATTTTGTTTAATAAAAAGAAAACATGGTGTTTAGAAAAAAAATATAGGCCTTATAATCCTTAATTCTAAGGCTAGCCGCTAAACTAACACAAAGGACGCACGCGAAACCCAAAATCGATGTAAGCATGTTATTTTTGTCTCACCAAAGGCAAGTGTAACCATAAATTATTTCACTAAGTTTATATTACAGTGAGCTGCAAAACAAAGCAGAGAAGTGAAAAGTTATGACAGATTGTGCACATCTTTTATTTAAATGTATAAGCATGTGATCTTTGACTCACCAAAGACAAGTGTAACTTGATTATCAAGTGTAACCATAAAATATTTATTAATATGTAGTCAGCTGAAAAACAAAACAGAGAAGTATGAAAAAGTAATGACAGATTGTAGCTCTTATTTTTCTTTTTGCAAGGAAGATATAATCAAACATTATAGGAGACTTAAAATTTTATTTCGTTTTTAGCAAAATTAATTGGCATACTTTTTCCTTTGCTTTCGACGGGTTGATGATTGAAATCGATATGAACAGTTGATATGATTGGCTCCTTTGTGCCCGTCTCCATCCTAGTACTGTGCTTTTTCTACACTGCACTGAATCAAAGCGCAACATTAAATAATTGATGACAGCAAGGCGCTCATGAATCACGAGGTTTCAGCCCAAAGAACGAGGTGAATAATTAAAAGAAAAATGTCATCTTTTGCACAAACCAACTTTTTTTTTGTTTGAGCTGCTTCAGCAATCAGCAAATAGATGAGCTAATCTGAACGAGGGATCCAATTAATTAACTAGAACTAGAATAATTTAACAAACCTGACTCTAGTCTATCCTACAAATCCACACACTGGTGGCATATAATAAAAAATGAAACCTTTGGCTCAACTAGCCAAGAAATTGACATCCTCTGTGTCACACCGGCATTATCTTGCTCTGCTCCACGCCGTCGTCTGCCGCCGATGCCGTCTGACCTTCAGAGTGCACCATGTCATAGGTGGCGTGCACGCCGAAGAGCACGTAGTAGACAAGCATCGCCGCCGTGCAGATGCCGAAGCGAATGTAGGCCAGGGAGCCGAGAGAGCCCATCAGGAAGAGGTTTGTGGCGACGGACATTGCCGGCAGCAGCGGCATGAGCGGCGTTCCGTACACCTTGGGCTGGCGCTGCTTCTTGGCGACCAGCGCCATCCCCGCCGTGCCGGCCGCCCACAGGGCGCCGAACACCACGTACCCGGGCCAGCGAGCAGCGTAGCCCGAGTTGTAGTACACGGACAGGCCGATGGACGACAGCACGATGAGCGCCAGGAAGGCGAGGAAGGTGCGGGCCTGCGCGGGCGACGTGGTTCCGGCGACGTAGTAGCGGCGGACGAGGAGCGCGACGGCGACGAGCGCGAAGATGAAGAGCGTGCTGATGGAGGAGACGGACGCGAGCACGTCGAGGCTGGAGAAGAGCGCGACGCAGGCGGCGCCGAGCGTGACGGCGACGGTGGCGTAGATGGGCGTGCCGGTCCTCGGGTGCACGAGCGCGAAGTAGGGCGGGATCATGTGCGTGCGCGCGATCTGCGTGGTGTAGCGCGCCTGGCCGAGCGCGCCGACGAGGAGGCCGCTCGTCATGCCCTTGAGCGCGCCGAGCGCCACGACGTAGCGCGCCCACTTCATCCCGGCGGCGGCGAACGCCACCGAGTAGGCGGCGTTGGCGTCGATGTCGCTGTAGCGCTGCATCCCCACGAGCGCGAGTGACATGGCGCAGTAGACGGCGGTGATGGCCGACATGGAGGAGATGAGGCCCAGCGGCACGTCGCGGCCGGGGTTCTTGGTCTCCTCGGCCATGGTGGCCACCATGTCGAAGCCCGTGTAGGACCAGTAGACGACGGCGGCGGCGCGGAAGACGCCCGCGGCGCCGAAGGGGAAGAAGGACGGCGCGCGAGGTTGGACGGCTCGAAGTGCGAGAAGCCCGCGGCGAGCACGAAGGCGATGATGGCGATGCCGAGCACGGACGCGATGGAGTTGACGGTGGAGGTGAGGCGCGCGCCGGACACGGCGAGCGCGGAGGTGGCGCACAGGACGACGACGGCGATGGGGTCCAGCAGGTTGAATCCGTCGGCGAGCGCGGGCACGTGGATGCGGAGCGCGTCGCTGTCGCGGCCGATGAGCGCGGCGAGGTACGACGTCCAGGACCGGCCCAGGCCGGCGGCGCCCACCACGGCCTCGAGCAGGATGTTCCCCGCGGCGATGAAGGCGGCCAGGTCGCCAAGCTCGACGCGCAGGTACGAGAAGGAGCCGCCGGCGGACGGGATCTCGGTGGCGAGCTCGGCGTAGCAGAAGGACGAGAGCAGCGCGGAGAAGCCCGCGGCGGCGTAGGCCAGCGGGATGGCCGGGCCGGCGTCGAAGCGCGCCTCCTGGCCGGTGAGCACGAAGACGCCCGAGCCGACGACGGAGCCGAAGCCGAGGAAGGCAAGGTCCACCCAGGAGAGGCACCGCCGGAGCGGGTTCTCGCTCTGGGCGAGCAGCGTCCCCGCCTCGACGGCCTCGGACGTGCGGCTGGTGACGCGGTCTTTCAGTCGCGGCACGGTGGACAAGAGCGCGGCGCCGTACGCGCTCCAGCTCTGGAACGAGGGTTCCGGGAAGAAGTCGGCCTTGCTCCACCGCCAGTACCGGCGGCGGGCCGCCGATGGCTCGCCGCCCCCACCGCCGCGGATGTCATCACGGACGTGTGGACGGACGAGGGCGAGAGAGATTGATTGATTTCTTGTTAGCTACTGAACCCTTGATAAGCCATTATATCGCCGATCAATCCGCCCTTATGGTTGGTTTGTTGGATTCTGCCTGCGAGAGATATGAGGAGTTGGGCGAAGGCGCGTAGATAGATTGGGCCTATTTATCTGCAAAAAAAAAAGGGTGGGTGCGCGTGCGATCGCGATTTTGAGGGATCTCTCAATCAAAACAAACAGATCCCGAGTCGTGCAGGGAGAAGCGGAGAAAGTTTGTTAGCTCGTGGGCCGGGTTTTTGTTTTTTTGATAAAGGTGGGCCGGGTTGGTGACTTCAGTTCAACGTGCGTGGTGGTGCGTGGGTGTTTCACCAACACTAGGGCACCGAGTTTGTTTCCGTACTAGCTAATGGCCACTGCAAGGGATCAAAGCGGCAAGTTCCTGGGTGTTTCTGGTATGGTTTTGGAAGGACTCACTGAACCTGAAATTGCCGAGGCACTACCTTGCAAGGAAGGTCCGGATCTCGCAGCTGACCTCAATTTGTCTTGTCATCAAGCTGGCCTCAAATTGAGAGAACATGATCAGAAGTCTAGAGGTCTTGGTTGGGCCAATATGGTCAAATCGTTAATGAAATCAAGGAGAGATCAAAGGACTTTCTAGTGGCAGATTTCGTGCATGAAAATAGGCGCTCAAATACCGATGCACATTGTATAGCTCGAAGTTTGATTCTATTAGAGACACGTATGTCTGTTACTATCGCCGCCTTTTGGCGTTTGTAATCAAGTGAATTACCAAGAATAAATAAAGTGGTGTTCTCCTTAAAAAAAAAAAGCTAATGGCACGTGCGATGCTTACCGCACTTGCAAAAAACAAAAGACATTTCTTCCAAACGAATATCACATGAATGTTGGACAAAAGAAGAATGCTATATTTTCTGCAGAACAAATTATTTCACTACTCCCAGGGTCCCAGTACGAGTACTAGGCGGCAGGCACGGCTCGTCGGCACGCCACACGCCAAGGTGGCGGTGACTGTGGACCGTAGGAAGGCTCGTGAGTGCGCCGGGCAGTCTCTCGGATTCACAGCAGCTGGTGAACTTCATCAGATTACAGCACAGGAGACACCCACCGGACTGGCTGGTCAAACAATTCACACAAACCTTCAGCAAGCTTTCGACCAACAACAAGGTACTCTATTCAAGATCAACAGGTCCATGAATACCATAGATGGTGTTCTCTGCTTCGGCTGCCTGTGATTCCCCAACTCCCATCTATGCTCTATGCTGAATAAAACCAACGTCCTTTTCTGGAGGCACTCTCTGATGTACTCTATAACTGCAGTCGGTTCGACTGCTCGCAGCTTTTTTTTTTCTTTTTCTTTTTTTACGCAGACTGCTTTCCTGCTAATATAATGATGTTTGTTGTAATAAAAAAGAACAAAACAAGGCATGACCAGATTCAGATCCGGCCAGTGACATCCCATTCGGTCACATGACGAGCAGGGGTTAGAAGTGCGTTGTCGTGCACCACCAGCTCGGATGATCCATGATCGTGGTCCCTGTTGCACACATCAAAGCAGGAAGCGGTTGCTACGGTACCAGCGGGCTTGTTTGGTTTGAACCCTGGATTATTTTGCCTGGCGGCGCGGTAAACTTTACGGGTGTTCTTGAGATGCGTTTGGTTGGAAACGCGAAAATGTTCCCCGACCAGGGCAAGCGCGGCCTCAGCCAGGCCACCAAAAACGAGCGCCTGGCTACAGCACTCTGGTTGCCTGGGGAGATAACTAGTACTAGTTGGTTGGAATCTGTGTAGAGTTTGTCTTTTTCCTATATTATTCGTATACTTGCTGATTCTTTGGTTTTGGAATATACGTGGCAGTTGATTACCGATTAGTACTAGTTAGCTAGCTGCCCAAACGTTCTTCCATCCATTCGTCCTTAATTAATCATGTGTATGCATTAGTTAATAATTTATTAAATTTATTTATTTAATAATAATAGTAATAAAATACATTTATTTATATTATTTAATTGTTTACTTTCTTAATCCTAAAATAAGTACACATATCTAGATGATTTGTTATTATAATAATAAAAAGTTTTTAATTAAGAAAATATATAGATGATTTTATTTATTTATTGTTTATACAGTATAACCGTCTAGGTTTAAGTATGATATTATGCCTTTTATAAGCTTTTTAAATGTGGTGCTATATCTTTTTATTTGTCCGGGCACCGGGCTACCAACCAAACGAACTATCTTCTAACTTGCTCCGGCGAGGCGATTCCATCAAATTTCCGAGCAACTTCCGGCAACACTTTTTACCGCGCAAGTACCCCAAAGCTTCCATCCAAACAGGCCCTCCACTTGCACCCAACGCACTGCATAAAAGTCATATATTCCCGAACCGTCTTTCCCCTTCGCTACAGGCGGGAGCCGGGCGAGGCGATTTCGGTAGTGTGCCCTCTCACCGCGCGAGCTCTTTGTTCCCCTCGCCCGGTGGTCATCATGGCCTTCGGAGGTGGGGTGGATCGCGCTCTCGCCGGTGGGTGGGGATGGTGTCTAGCGTCTGTTAGGGTCGGTGTCCGGGAGGTGGCGTTGCGGGCGCGGGCGGCGGCGTCTCCATGGAATAAGGTCCTTCCGGTGCTCTTCCCCGCCTCGGCGGCATTCTACTCCGGCGTCGGCGACGAGTGTGTGGAGGTGGAATCCGCTTTGCCGAAGTCCCGCATTCTGAGTCCGTGTCGGCCGGTGCTTTGTCGCCCCGAGCGGGCGGCGGTCGCCGAAGGTGCTTTTATATCAAGGATGCAGCGATGGTGAAGGGTGTTGTGGCGTGAGTGGCAGCGGATCGAGCTCGAGATTCCCTCGGCGACCGTCCGACGGCGAAGCTTCGATCTATGGCTCGGAGGAGCTCAAGGTGCATCCCCGCCGATATTCCTTCAACGACGGTTTCAACCCGCTCTCGGTGGCGGGTGTCTATTTCGCTCACTTCAAAGCTGTTTAGCGATGGGGCTCTTCCAGATCCGGGTGGTTTCGGGTGATCTTGGCGCCGGTGATGGCCGGCGGTGGAGTCCTCCGATGCCGACGCGGTTGGATTGCACGGTGGCCAGGGAACTTGTTATCTTTTTATTTTCTCTAGGGGCTTCTGTGCTTTTTTGTCGGATCATCCATCTTTGTATCCTGTAGTGTATCTGTATTCGTCTATGTCGATGTATGTTTTCCTTGTCAAGTAATACAGGTACGTTTTATCAAAAAAACAAAAACGCACTTGGCATGGCAGATTCCACTGGTTTTTGCATTTTTTTTCATAAAACAAAAGGTGACGATTAATGTTCCAACAAGAATTTCATCAAAAAAAAAAAGTTCCAACAAGAAGCTTCTTCTCATACGCTATCTGTTTAGAGAGACTTTTGGACTTGGACTACTTTTTTAGTCCCTATGAAACCAAATAGGAGAACCTTCTACTTAAAGTCCCTAGAAACTCATCTTTGAGAGTTTTTTTTTTAAAGTCCCTAAGACTTAAACAAAAAAGTCTTGGGACTACTTAACTAAACAGGGGTTTAGTTTTTCTTTTTTTGGTGGTGGGGGGGGGGGGGGGGGTGGGCTTCTGCGGCTTTTTGTTAGCTTTTTGACATGGTCATGATCACCTCTCTACGCCTCCTGCAACTTTGCTCTGGCAGTCCTACTCCGCAGAATGGCGACATAATTTCTATGTGAACTTCCAATAACTATGTAGAAAATGATTTCTAGTCTAAATAACGTGTCTCAAACCAGTCACCCCTACAAACCATATTTATAGTGTGATTGGTGTTTTCAGCAGCCCCTAGAAAAGACGTCTATCTGTAGGTACGTCATTTGTAGGGAGCGGTTCAATATCCACCCACATCTACAAATTGATTCACATGGGAGGCTCTATATTAAGACGTCCCCTATAAATAGGCGTGAATATTTTAAATAAAGTACTAATTTTGAACTTTTTTTTTTTTCAAAACGACCTCGAATGTAGAAATGACAAAAAATAAAGGTTGTAGATCTCATAAAATTATGAATCTTTGTTGTTTATAACTTTTCCATTTGAATTCATTTGATGCTTCAAAATAATTTTCTAGAATTAATTTTTAATTGTCATAGAACTATGATTTCCTTTTTTTAATCTATGGTTAAAACTTATAACTAGTCTTTTCTCCCTCATATTAACTACAAATGTGATTCCCCCGTAAAATCATAGTCTATCAAGTTATTTTGCTCTTACTGTTATTATTTTGTGCTTCTCATTTCTTGTTAACATTTCAAAATTTGAATTTAAAATGACAAATTCAAACAACATTTTGAAAACATCAAATGGTTTCGATCAAGAAGACATGAACATAGGAGTAAAAGCTATTGAACTCATCAAGATGTACAATTTTTGTTTTGGACATTTTTTAAAATGACAAAGTGATATTAACACTTTGCTCACAAAATTACATATATCTCTTGTAGTTTCATAAACTACAAGAGACATATCTAAAATTTGTGAACAATATTACTACCACTATGTCGATGAACAAATGACCAAAATAAGAAATTGTAGATCTCGAGAATTATGAAACTATGTAGTTAACACATTTTTAATTTGAAATAATCTTGTCATGCAAAACCGTGTTTGAATTTCTAAAATTTGAAATTAATTTTTTTTCAAACGACCTTTGATGGAGAAATAATGAAAATAAAATTTGAAGATCTTGAGAAGTTATGAAACCGTAGTTGACAAGTTTTTGATTTGAAATCATATTGTCATGCAAAACTACATTTGAGTTTCTAGAATCCAAAATTTGATTTTCAAAGAACCTCGGATGTAGAAACAACCAAAATAAAAGTTATAGGTCCCGAGAAGTTATGAAACTTTTTAATTGATAGTTTTTTATTTGAAATCATCTTATCATGCGAGAACTATGTTTGAATTTTTAAAATTTAAAATTCAAATTTCATAAACGACCTCGATGGAGAAACTACCTAAATGAAAGTTGTATATCTTGAAAAGTAATAAAATTTTGTAGATGACAACTTTTCATTTGCATTCGTTTAGGGCCTCAAACAATCAATTTACACTCGGTTTAGTATAATTTATGGGGGAACCAAATGAAATATAGACACAAGTGAGTGTGATGTGTAGTGGTTGATGGGGGTACCTGTGAGGGTGAGATCACGGGTTTGAACCCCAAAGGGTCGTGAAGTTTGCAAAAAAGCCGTCTTGTGGCTTTGGCGAGTGGGTCGGGTTGTTGGCCGGTGGAGGCCTCCTAGAACTAGGTTGTTGGCCGTGGAGGCTTCCTAGAACTAAAAATAACTGAATCGGAAATCAATTTGTAGGGTGGCTCAATATCCGGCCGCTCCAAAAAATTGATTTGTAGGGGTGGCTCAATGGTAAACCCTACAACATCCGATGCATATATGTAAAACTAGTTATTATCAAGTACTAACCCATTCTTATTCTTTTGCTAACAGAAATCTAAGGAACTGAATTAAAGTGTTTCTTTATGATAGAAATGCAATTGTTCTTCTTAAAAGGACCAAATAGAGAAGTCAATAAAGAAGTGCAAACAAAGAAGTCAAGGGTCAACAAATTTGATTCAATTGACATTCCTAAATCTGACGACACTAATGGCCTTGTTTGTGAACAAAGACTAGCTATGGAAAAATGACTACTGCTCATTTCATCAGAAAATGAATACAAATCTAGTATACATCCTACCACTCCATCTTGAAAAAAAAATGCAATTCTAATATATTATCCGAGTTTGACTAAATTTACATGTGAAACTCTCAATATTTGTGACATCAAATAAGCATTACCAAAAATGGATTCTTAATAGAGGGAACAATACATCTCTATTTATATGCAAGTCCCTGTACAATAACAAAAACACTCTACAGAAAATCTAGGGCCTTCAATAATTGCCCTTAGCCGAGTGCTCATATATCAAAAAAATTATGACACCAATCACCACCATCGGAGCATCACGCTCCAATCATCTACAACTACAATAACAACCCTTAGAAACATCACAAGATCCAAACACCGTGACAACTTTCCTTGAAGCATCTAGAGCAACTCCAACAGATATGCTATCCTTGTGAGGTAGGCTATTTATGCATTTTTAAGGAAAAACTGAACTCCAACATATATGCTATATAATTTTTGTAAAGTAGCAAGCATGTTATCCCCGAAATTTCACTTGCCATATATAGCCACCCATAACCATTTGCCACCTAACTTTTCAAGCTTTTGGAGTGGCTATAAAACATTTAAAGAGCTTTGACTGCCTCGTTGACGGCCTTGTGCGAATGTTCTGACAACTTCTCAACTATCGTGAGAACCAAATTCTATAAGCCGTTACACAAACATGCAAACAAAAAACATGACCAGCTCCACCAATCAACATCAATCTTACAATGAATATAAACGATGTGAAAAATGCGATGTTGGATGCCTAGATAGGCATTTGCATGGAAATTCCTATAACAAACATGATTTAGTTAGCAATCCATAAAGATGATGCAATCCAATAACTTTTTCGGTATAATATATCCTTTCTAAATCCTAGCTACTACTACGTCTGTCCAAGAAAAAACATAAAATTGTGGGTTGCGTGTCACCAAAAATAACTTATTTGATTTTTCACATTTATTTGATTTTTCACATTTATGATTTCAAGTTAATATATTATAAAAATACATTTCACAATGAATCTAATGATATTTATTTGATATCATAAATATTGATATTTTTATTTATAATTAAATAAATTTGAGGTACTAAATCATGATATTATGCTAGAATTGCATATTTTTCTCGGACGGAGGGAGTACTACTAGATTGAATGAAGAATGATTTTTCAATCCGTGCTACCAAGACTCTCACACAAAAAGAGGAGGGAGGGGGTCAGCGATAGGGATGCGGAATTAAGTACTTCTTTTTGTCCCATTGAGATTGTGGTTTTGGACTCCACGCCATTTTGTCTAACCATTTGTCTTATTCAAAAATTTTGTATAAATATTATTTAATTTTTATAACTTATAGAAAATTTATTTATAATTTATTTATTTTATGATTTGCTAAAATAGTTTGAATAAAATGAATGGTCAAACTCGATACTCAAAGTCAAAAACGTCACATAATGGGACGGAGTGAGTAAGTATTGTTAGAATCTTCATAAAATATATATTGTAATACAATATTAATATCTTTTCTTATAAACTTATTCTAAATATAGTTTGATTAGTATTAAAAACTATAATTGTAAGGTTTTGAGGACAAAGGTACTCACTCCATTTTTTTTTAAAAAATACAATTTTAGTTGACGAGATTTGTTCAGGTTCAAAGTCAGTATATGTTTTGCAACGGGTGGACTGTCCTTGTTGCTAAACTGGACCGTCTTAAGTTTTGCCCATCCAAAGCAATCAGATCTACTAGTGCTAATGATGAGCCTATCCCGTGATCCCGTCTCCAGCACGTTGCCCAGTTGATACGGCAGTCCCCTTCCCCTTCCGCTTAAAACACGCCACCACAGCCTGCTCCAGCTTCCCCAATATTCTCGGTGAGCCCAATCAGAATCAGGCGAGCGAAGGGAGAAGAAGAAGAAGCAAGAAGGCGATGTCGTCGCAGCTGATCGAGGACCACCGGTCGGGCGCGGAGGTGCACACCGGGCACGAGGTGTGCGAGCGCAAGTCCCGCGAGTTCATGGTGGAGCTGGGCCTCCCCGACGGTCTCCTCCCGCTGCCCACCCTCGACGAGGTGGGGTACAACCGCTCCACGGGGTTCGTGTGGCTCCGCCAGTCCGCCGGCGTGACCCACACCTTCGACTCCATCGGCAAGCAGGTGTGGTACGACAAGGAGGTGACGGCGTTCGTGGAGCCCGGCCGGATGCACAGCCTCGCCGGGGTCAAGAGCAAGGAGCTCCTCATCTGGGTCACCATCTCCGAGATCGTCGTCAGCCCCTCCGGCACCAAGATCGTGTTCCGCACCCCGCGGGGCTCGGCCGCGCCTTCCCCATCACCGCCTTCCAGCTCAAGCCTGCGGCCGAGGAGGAGACGGCCGCCGCCGCCGCCAACTGATCTGCTTAGCTTCTGGCGCCGGCGGCCATGTGTGGGGCTGCTCGATCTGGCCGCGTCGCCGTCGCCGCGAGATCCGGCGGTGGCTCTGTGAGTTGATTGAGGTTTCCTCCGCTGTGTATGTGTAATGGTAGTGGATGATGATGCAGGAATAAACGGCGTCCCCAGTTGGATCCAGAATTCATGATTGTGTGCGATAGTGCTGCCACAGTTTGATTTTGGATTCAAAATTGACAACTCGTCTCTGATCCATCCAGTTTATTTATGCTTGTATATCTCTATATCGTTGCCCGTTTTCCTTTATTTGTATGCATCAAATTGCATTGCCTGTTTGTTTGCTGGAATGATGCAATTCTTGGTGCTGTGGCCTCGCCTCTTCAGATCTTGGGTCCTGATCTTCAAATTGGTAATGTTAAGTTGAAATTGGTTTTGTACGTACGAGCCTAGAGGTTGAGGTCGCCATCTCACTCCACGGGTTGCTGAGCAAGGTGGTTGTAACACCCGGCCCAATAAGGATGTGGCCCAGTAGCGGGCCGCGCCAAGACATATTTAAGTCTGCATTCTTGAGTTTAAGAAGGGTGGAGTCAACTTATGCGCTTTGTCTACAAAACCATATCACGCCCGGGTTAACCCTTTTACACGGCGGCGACGAAAAGTGTAAGCGAGGGTGGTATGTGTATGCGTGCTTTCGCCCGGAAGAAGGCGCGTGCGGTGCGGCTTTGGAAAGCGGGGTGTCACATGTGGCACCGGCTCTAGTCGGTCGAGGTCTTTAACTTGTTAAGTGGTTACCGAAAGGCGTTAGGGGGAAAACAGCCGTGGATCTCCCGCGGGATTGTATCACACGGAACCGCCGCAGGCCGAGGATTCTGCGGGTTGATCACCCGGATCGACGGAAGATACCTAGCGGCCCTAGCATGTTAGATAAACCTCCGGAAGGCGAAGGCGGGATGTTACAGGTGGTATCAAAGCCGACCTTCGCGGCCACGGGCGCGTGCGGGCCAGATGTTCGGACATGGGGTTCATTGCGCGTGTAGCTCGCGGAGTGCACGGCATGGCACATGTGCTTGCAAGATCGGCGCACGGGTGCGTGTGCCAAGAGGGGAGGTCTTGGTTAAGTTGGCGCCGACGAGGGCGCCGAGTCCTTTGAGGGGGTGTTTGTAACACCCGCCCAATAAGGATGTGGCCCGATAGGGCTGCGCCAAGCACATATTTAGTACCACATTGCTAGTTTAGCAAGGGTGGAGTCAACTTATAAGCCTTTGTCTACAAACCATATCACCTTCGGGTTAACCCTTTTACACGGCGAGGACGAAAGTGTAAGCGGTGGTGGTATGTGTGTACGCGTGCTCGCCCCTCGGAAGGGTCGTGCGGTGCGGCTTTGGAAAGCGGGGTGTCACATGTGGCAATCGGCTCTAGTCGGTCGAGGTCTTTAACTTGTTAAGTGGTTACCGAAAGGCGTTAGGGGAAAAACAGTTGCGGATCTCCCCTGCGGGATTGTATCACACGGAACCGCCGCATGACCAGAGGATTCCTCGCGGGTTGATCACCCGGACCGACGGAAGATACCTAGCGCCCTAGCATGTTAGATAAACCTCTGGAAGGCGAAGGCGGGATGTTACAGTGGTTAGCATTTATTACCGGTTGTTGTTGGGCAGTACTACTGCAACTGCAAGTACCAAAGATGAGTCTGGACACTTGTCTACCGGCAGTTGGACATTTAAACCACGCGTGCAGCACATGCAGTGGTCACATGGTATCCACAATTGAAGAACTCTCAATCGAATTTTGTTAGTTACGGTGAATTTTCTGTCAGTTTTATTTTACCAATGTTCAGTATCCAGTCTTCAGTTCCAAATATTAAAAAGTGCTGACCGTATAAAACTGTGTTAATATCTTCGGAGCATTCTTCAGATCAGACATATCTTACCAATGTAATAATGATCTTCCTTTTTTTTTTTGGAATTATTCTTTCTAACTGCCTAATTGTTCTAGACGCTTTGTGTTTATTCTCGGATTCCCTCTTTGTAAATTGCAAGCAATTATGCAATATATCTCTAAACTGATGTTCATAAAATTAATAGTTACTCCATTGAGTATATATATAAACGGGACCTACACAAATTTTACATTAGCTTTAATTATTGACTTTTGTTGGTATCCGGTAAATACTTTTTTTCGGAAGCGAGCTAAGCTCGTCCTTCGTTAAGAGCAATGGGAGAAATCCAAACGAATTACAAACCTCACCCACGACACAAATCACCTGCTTCAACAGTGGAGCTTCGAGCTTTTAACTAACTAGGAAACAATTGCGCGACAAAGGATATAAAGCTGATATCAAATGGCGGAGATGGCCCGTATGCAGTCCTCTCCCTCTAGACGGATGGCGTCCCAAAGCTGCAGCGGTGTGCTAGACGTGTGGTCGAAGGTGGGCGGTAGTGGTACTTAATTGACTAGACATTGGCTGTGTTTAGTTGGTTGAAAAAACACTGTTCGAATCAAAAAAAGGCAATCAGAAGCACGCGTTTAGTTTGTTTGTGGTAAATATTATCCTACCATGACATAACTAGACTCAAAAGAACCGCCTCGCCGTACATCAAAATTATGTAATTAGTTTTTTTTTTTACCTACATTTATTGCTCCTTGCATGAGGCAAAAGATTTGATGTGATAGGTAAATAGTGAATTTTGGAGAGGGAGTTGGAGCAACTAAACAGGGCCATTGGCCTACTTTGAAACGCATTCGATTTAGTATATGCACATTTTTTTTTTACTAGATGACTAGAACTGGTATCTTACTTACTTGATACATATGCATTTACGCATGCCAGCTTTACTAAAAGTCAAATGATCGATCGTACTCCCTCCGTACTAGTAAAAGACGTCGTTTAGGACAGTGACACGATCTCCAAAACATAACTTTGACCTCTTATTATTATAAAAATATTTATATAAATGTGATATATGTATACTTTTATGAAAGTATTTTTTTAAGACAACTCTATTCTTATAATTTTCAAATTTACAAACTCAATAACTTAAAAGTTATTGATGGTTTATATTCCCAATGTCCGACCCAAACCTTGTCTAAAACGACTTTCTTTACAAATATGAGGGACTACAAGGTAAGCTCAGCTGCCATGTTGCACGGGCAAAAGCGTCAATGCAAACTAATCTATTGTCGACTTGGAGACCAGCCGGGGAGAAGGCAACACCAAAGCTCCGAAACAGAGGCCATCATTCATCAACAGCTACTAGTAGTGTAGTAACCTTGTGCTCCAAGTGGTCAAAAACCCTTCCTCCAAACCCGCTGTGCTACAATTGAGACAGGAGGTGAAAAAGGGTGTTGTGGTCACCGCCGGTGTAGATGGTGGTCCCCTCCATCTCTAGATGGCCTCTGGGTCGTCGGGAGGTGGCGAGGACCGTCATCTCCTTGTTGATCGGTGGTATAGGTCCTAGGTTATGGTTTCCTTTCTCTAGGATAGTGTGCCCGGATCTCGTTGGCGAGGTGATGGCGTCGACGAAATCATGGAATAAGTCCTCTCTAGTGCGTCCTGCTCCGTTGGTGGTTCGCTCCGACGCCGACGACGTGCCAGTGGAGGTGGGGTTCCGGCGGTGAACCCAATGTGCAGGAGTCCACACGGCTGGCGGTTCTGCCGCCTCGTGGAGGTGGTGATGCCGTTAATGCACATCGTCAAGGCTACTTCGGTAGCTATGAGTTTTGAGGCTGGCTGGAGCGTGGATTGTCCTCGACCTTCATGTGGCGTTTGTCGTCGGCAAGAATCAATCCAAGATTGGAGGAGTCCGGGGTGTGTCCCCGGCCGATGTCTTTCCATAGTCTTCTTCATCCCACTCTTGTTGGGTGTCTTATGCGGCTCGCTTCATAACATGCTTGCGACGGGGCTTCTCCAGATCTGGGCTTGTTGGCATCTCCCACAATGGCGGCGGCCGACATTGGATCAGCGGCGGCGCTTTTGAGGAGTTTGCTAGCGTTTCTGGAATGCACAAGCCTTAGGGGCTTTGTTGTAATTTGTATTTTTTGTTAGGGACCTTTGTGCAAAATGGTGGGAATAGCTGTCTTAGTATCCTCATCGTATGTGTTTGTGTCCGTTCACGTCTTGTACGTTTTTCTTATCTAGTAATATAGGTGCTTTTAATCAAAAAAATACTAGTAGTGTAGTACTACTGTCTAGCATCTAAACATGTTGGACTCTACCGGCCAACAATGCACGACACGACATGCTTTTTTCTCAAGGCTGTCAACATGTACAATAAGGAGCTTATATCCAAGCTAGTCGGCAATTTTGATGATGTGGCGGGAGAAGAGATGAGAGAGAAGAGAGTTTGGTTCTTGTTCTAGCACCTAGCTAGACACAGATGCATAGATATTAATGGATCCAATAGATATGAATGTAAGGAGGAATAGAAAAGAGAAGGGAAACCAATACTACTAAATAAATTTCGTAGACAAATAGAAGACTAATTATGTATAACTACAACCAAGCACTAGGCTCCATTATTAGCCATGCTCTAAGAGCAAGAGCAATGTAGACAGACAACCTCATTAGCCTCAGGAAGAAGTTGCTGCTCCACGTAGGGGAGCTACCACTGAAACTAAAACTTCTCCAATCGAGGCATACTCCATCTTCTTTTTGTGTGTTTGTACGTGGTCCCTCTACCTTTATCTTGAAATTCGTTTGGATGTGTCTTTCTCTCGGTAGTGGTCCCAACAACTATTGCTTCATGGTCACAACGCTCCTCTGATTTGCTGCTTCATCTTTATGTAAGCCAAGGCTACTGGCTCTTTTGCAAGCAGTGACGAAGCTAGAGCAAATAGATAGGGGGTGCCCAACTTCATCAAAACTATAGTGACCTATGTGATGTTCAAACAAATATTATACCTAACACTGAATTTTTAACATCAAAATTGAACTTCGAGTAACGGCAATGTGCATGAATTTTATCAAAATATTAGTAAACTAGTAGGGAGAAAGGTCAATACACTCACTGTCTATAAAAATTTAAGCGACATTGATCGTTCTGGTGTAGTGATTGAAATAATTCCAAAACGATGAATAAAAGATATCTCATAGCAAAATATATGATCCAACCTAAAGAAAATAGAACAAATAGGTCAATAATTTAGCAAAAAAAGAATTATCCGTTGGAAGTAGATACATTGCATCTGTGTTACCTCTTAGAACTCGTATTTACGCTTCTTTCCTTCCATGGTCATGAAACAACAAACAACAGCCTCATTACTAAGTTTTTTTTTATGGCAAAGACTATGACTATGGGGAGATCCCCATAGTATCATCAAACTTACATAAATCTAATAACCGATGGCTCCTCGGCCAAAAGCCCCATCCACGTCGCCCTAAAAATGCATCCACCGTCCGATCTCGCATCTTGTGGCCTAGAACGTTCGAAGCCGCTTCGCTCAGAATCCGCTTCTTACAGCTTCTCATCTATCGCAGGTGAATTTTCTAGCTTCTCCAGCTTCCGCTCAAAATCCGGATCACCAAATATATAGCTGTCTCCCGATTCTCATCCCAACTCCTTTTCTCCCCCTCCCTCTCTCCATCGGTCTCTCCATCTTCTTGACGCGGAAAGAGGCGACAGCGCCGGTGTCGGTCATGCACGGCGCGCCGCGGCTGCCGTCCTCCTCTAGGTCCTGCACCTCCGCCTCCTCTCCCTCTCCCTCTCTCCCCTTCCCTCCCGAGGCTCGACGGGATCGAGACGGTGGCGCCCTGTAGAGGCAGTAGCAGGCAAGAGGCGGCGGCGGGGCTCGGAAGCCCTCGCCCTGTACCCTATACTCAGCGATGGCTCCTCAATGCCTCCTCTCCTATTGGGGCTTGTGCGCTCCTCCAGTCCGCAAAACCCTAGGTATGGGCCAAACCCTAAGCTCCTACGTGCGGCTGATCTCTCCCCTTCTCCCTCCCGTTCCCTAAGCTCCCTTTCCTCACTATAGGGATCTCGGCCACACACCCCCCCCCCCCCGCCTCTATTGCTGCAGCAAGATACGGTAATTACCAGCCATCAAAGAACTAATAAGCTGGTAATGGTTCATTATTGATATTACTTGCAGATATTATATTGTAGTTGAGATTAGATGAACAGGTGTAGCAAGACAAAGCTACCTTCTTCTGTTGGACTAACATTAGTGTGCTGTAAGTTGCTGCAAATTCTATTATGTCATCCTTGCTGAGGTATAATTTGTGTTTAGATACTTATTTGTTTCATCATGGACCCAATTGTTTCTTTCAGGCATATAGGCATATATATATGATTGTGGAATTAATTTATTTATATGGTGGGACTCATGATCTAATTAAACTCATGATCTAATTAACGAAGACTTTTAAAGTCGGTTTCCTGGCAGTTAATACTGAAAAAAAATGTAATGGGTTGATACAAAAGCAAGTTATTGTGTTTTGTACTTTAAATTGGAACGGCAATGCTTTATAGTGGACCTATTAGTGACCATTCATGCAGAGCTTTGACACTGCATTGCTGAAATGGAAATCAATCTGGCTGATGCGGTTCGCATATATCCAAATCCAGTCTATGTTTCTATTATATGGAGCACAGTGCTATTCTGAGTTTTTGTATCAAGTTACTCTGACAAAGTTCAGTTTAGTTTTCCTTCGTTATGCTTATGGCTTGTGCATTTCTATGCTAATCAGATTGATACTCAAACACTACTACTTTGAATGCGTTTCTGTGCTACCATATTTATATATCCAATTTTTTTGTGCCTCTGTAATTTATACTTGGTTCTTTTTTGAAAAAAATTTCCAGAGTGTATACAGCACAATGCTATTCTGAGTTTTTTTTTTTTTTTTTTTTTTATCAAGTTACTCTGACAAAGTTTAGTTTAGTTTTCCTTTGTTATGCTTAATGGCTTGTGCATTTCTATGCTAATCAGATTGATACTCAAACACTACTACTTTGAATGCGTTTCTGGGCTACCATATTTACATATCCAATTTTTTGTGCCTCTGTAATCTATACTTGGTTCTTTTTTGAAAAAAAAATCCAGAGTGACAGTTGCGGATGGTAAATACCGAATTGGAAGTTTACACACTAAGACCAATTGCAAAAGGTGAGCAACACACATTTTATTTCAATTCTGTAACTGAGATGGACAGATTATGGTACCTTTACAAAATTATATATTAAAGTTCAGTGTCTGTTGTCTGCATAGTTACTTTGCTACTAAAAAACATGAAGCATCAGCCTGTCTTTGTTCACAAGGTGCCTCTTAATTTTTCTATTTTGTTCCAAATGACCTTCACTTTTTGTATACTCATTTACCCTTGTTTTCTTTTCCAGATATAACTTTCCAACATATATTGATTTTGAGCCTCACTGAACCAAGGTATTTTTGTCGCCCTTTAATTATGAACTGCTCTGTATAGGCAACAATGCACATTGGAACACTGTTTACCTTTTTAATCTTTTGTGCCTGCCGGTGTGGTACCTTCCATTGATCGGAACAGGCTACGAAAACTAGGATTACAAATATTTTCCCCCCAGCATGCCACATACTATTTGCAAAAAAAAATAATAATAATGACCTACACATGTTGGATTCCTAAAAACTGCAATACTTTGCTTGTTAGGCAATAGATTGTTAGTCCATACTTTGCTTGTTAGGCAATAGGGCTGCAGGTTCATGTTAAAAAAAAATCATATTTCATTCATTTTAAAGTTGTTTAGTATGCCTACCACTCAAGTTAGCATAGCTGGAGTCTTCACAGCACAACTGAGATGTCCTACTTAATTTATGTGGTTGTTTTCATGTGTGTGGACAGGATGTTCCCTCCTGTGTACGTAGCATGAAGAACAAAACCATCTTGCCTTCTAATTTTAGAAAAAAAAAACTTCTTGCCTTACCACAACATGTGGACATTAGCATTCTTTTTATGTTAGGTTCATGCTTATCAATTCAGAGAAGACTCTGTCAATTCAATTGAACATGTAAGTTACTGAATAATGTTCACAGGTAGTTAGGCAGCAAAAAATAGCTCTTTAGAATCTTACCTTTTTTTTTCTTTAGTACAAAATAAAATGGGTGCACCACTTCATCATTATTGTTTTAGGAACACCATTGCTTCATCACTGTCAAGTGCCTCTACAGATGCTTGCCCACACAACTAGCAGCTAGGCTCTGTCTGTGTCTTCAGTTTCATGAAGATTTAGAAATAATGCAACCTACATTCTGAATCATTACTTCCACACTGCTAGTATATTAGCAATTTCTGCTATTTTAATATATTGGTGAATCATTACTTGCACACTGCTGGTATATTAGCAATTTCTGCTATTTTAATATATTGGTGACAACTATTGCCCCTCTTGCACTCACATGTTGCAGGCGTACCTAGAGTCTAATTAAAGAAGGAACTGCCATCATACGAGTTTTAATTGAATTGTCATAGCTGCAACTGCCTTCACATTTGGCCACCCAAAAGTATGGCACCTTTTCCATAGTTTTATTCCTACGAATCTAATTGTGCTTTGCTAATTATCTATTAGTTAACTAAGGTTTGTTATGCAGAGAAGGCAACATGGTTCCTTTTGTTTCTGCAGTTCACTCATGAAGGAATGCAGGTAGTTTTTTTCCTCGTGTCTAATTTTCATTGCAGCAAAGGGATGGAGTTTACATGCTCATCACAATATTGAAGTTCTTTTATGCTCTCAACCATGTAACTGTATCTTATCTATTGCTAAGTCAGGGTCATTTCCGTTTGTATGTGATCAATCCTACTATTTCAGCTTCAAATTTAAGACTGCCTACAGAAGGTAATAATTTGAGGAGCATTAATTTCGTTCTTACATGGTTTGTTAATCAGGATTTCAGCACCCATATTACGATTATTTTCAGCTACAATCACTTCTTTCATGTATGGTTCTGTAGGCTGTTTTTGTATTAATTGGTGCCAATTTCACCATAGTCTCAATGCCCTACCTTTTGTACTTCTTTGCGTTCTGTCTAAGGGGTCAATTTCACTACCTGTGCTTTTTTCCCTGTGAAGGCTGCGCTCCACAGTGAGATATGATGGGAGCGTCACATTTTCTGGTTATATCCTGAGATATGTAGGTGCTCTTCAACAACACCTCAAATATTGTGTGCTTGCTTAATATACATAAGTTCATAATAAGGTAATAATATATGCAGGCTTTTTCTAGGCTAACTGCATTGTCCACTACGTATTACTAGATTTCCTTCCAGTTGTTGGCCTCCTATTACAGTTAAGTTCCCATGGTTAAGTTGTTCTGTGAGACTAATGCAAAAATGATGCTCCTAATAAAGATTCCTTGCTTTTGTCTTTTCTGCTACCTAGACATACAAATTATGGCATGTGTGCATATGATATTTCATACCGATAACTATTTTATCAATCATCGGTTTATTTCTTTAATAGAACAAGTCAATCGAGATGATGAAACTATTTTAAATCTCTCTTTTTTTTAATGAAACCACAGACTGCCTACTATTAAAACATAGTCAATATTTAAGCAGATTGTCATGCTGAAAAAAGAACTCGCCATTGCATGGACCGTTATTCAAAGAAAAACCTAGAGGGCAGCAGCTATTCAGGCCCTTCAACACAAGTTCTTTAGGTGGATAGCTACCAATCAGCATCACTTTGGCTGCTCCAGTCGAACCAGGTCTCTAGGTCTGCTTTGATGTAGCGGAGTAAATTTTTGACTTCTTGTAATGCCCCGTTTCCCTATGCATAATAATGTAACTGATGTGTAGCCCTCTTCCCTATGCTCACTTTTGTTTTACCAAAATTGTAGTAGCTGCCTCAACTGCTCAAATTGGTAGTAGCTGTTGTACTTTGGCTGTCTGAAAAGCAATGTAGATTAACATTTGGCTATCCTAGCTTGCTCTATGTTGCAGTCTTCGTTATGCCTACTATGAGAATGCAGCCGTTCCTCATCTTTCATTCAGGTATTTTGGCCATGTGAAAAGTAATTATAGGTTCACATTTCTGCTATTCTAGCTTTCACTAAGTTTCAACCTTTGTTATGCCTACTATGAGAGTACATTCGTTGGCCATGTGTGGATCATTTAAAATATCCCTGACGGGTTCATACAAAACAATGAGCTCTTTCCCATTATGAAGTAGGTGTTCCTTTACTCTGTTTTGGTTACCTTAAGCTTTCATAGACCGCTATTACAACTCCAAATGAAGTTATCAAACTCCTTAGATTTCACATGTGTAATTAAAAATTATGTGCACATTCTCTATTTATCATATGGAATATCTGCTCAAAATACTAATTAACTCCAACGTAGAGTGGTATACTGAAGCTGATCTGAATGTCGTTTTCTCTTCCCTTGCAGCCTTGTGATGTGATCTCATCAGTTCAAGATTTCTAAATTTCCAGGTTCATTTCCTCACTATGGAGTGATGTTTGTAGGTACTAATATCATTTGATCATATTGGTATAACTAACTTATGGCCTACCAATGCAGTGTTATGAACATTCATTGCCTCACCAAGAGACAAGACCCAGTGCCTTCTACAAGTGTGCTGCAGCAACTCCAGACCAAGTTATCAATCTCAGGTGTAAAACCATGGGAGAGGGTCATAGATGGTGTTTTCCACTTGGAAAGCCTCTAAAAATCTTGCACTGTACTTGCACTTTAATTGGCAAGGACACGTTACTCCAAACAAATCAGTGCTTATATTTTTAATTCGTGGTTTTAGATGTTTTAGGGAGAAGCCCATTCACAATTTATCATGGACCAAGTTTAAATGGCTGTCATGCCAACCTGATTCGGCTTCCTGCTTCTTGTTGCCCTAGATCATTGAAGACCAATTATGTTGCCTGTATTAATTGTGAAATGCAGACTTTGAAACAGGCTTTAAAGTGTTTCCTTCTTCTTTTTATCACTAAACAGACTCCACCAACACCTGTTTCGAGACTATAGTGTTTTTTTTCTGCTACGATGCTTGCTACTTCCATGCCATTTGGAACATGTGAGTCACTGTATAGTACATTCAGTTCAGTTTCAACACTACTGAAGTCTCTGAAACCATTGACACATACTACTATGTTATTTTAATACTTTCTTAGAGATTGTTCCTGCACGAGCACGCGGAGGCGCGCGCCCAGCTACTAGTTGTTTAAAAAGGGGTTGCAGAGACTTACATAGGGAATTAACTAAAGGCATCTAACCAGAAGCAAAAGTCTGACTTAAGGTCAGGCTTGAATCTAAGTGACTGAAGATTACATTGATTCTTGAAATTACAAAACCATCTAGCTTGACAAGGGTCACGAAGATCGAAAATCTTATCATTGCGAAGTTTTCAGAGCTCCCATGCAACGATCATGGAAGCTTCGGTGAAGAAAGCCAGCCCGTGTGCTTGCCTTGCTTGAGTGAAACGGTCATGGAGATTTAGGGATTGGTCCCAACTGAAATTAATCCTTGCCCAGCATTGTATTTCAAACGGACATGTGAAAAAGAGATGGTCAATGGTTTCATCTTCTCCTGGTTCACACAGAACGCAATGGTCGTCGTCGTGGACATGTATGTTTCTTCTTGTGAGCATGTCTTGGTGTTTAAGCGATCGACTACGACCAGCTAGGCAAAAAACTTTATTCATATATCAGATAATTTGTTCATAATCAAAATGCAGTTCATAATTCATATATAAAATAAAACAAGTTGAGCATGATGAACACAAAAATACTCACCTGGACTGGGCGGTCATCAGGCAAGATAGACCGGCATCGGCAGCAGCAGGCTAGCAGCCAATGGCGACGATGGGTAGACAGGGATTAGTCGGGATGGTAGATAGGAATAGGCGAGCGTCCACCGGCGGCCAGCGACAGCAAGAGCGGAGCAGGCAAGTAGCTGAGCACAGAGCGTGGGCGGCGGCCGGCTTCATCTAAGCGTCCTAGCGAGTCGCGCGATTCGCTATGAAAGTAGGCGGGCGGCGTCGCGGCTTTGAATGGAGGCAGGAGCCTGGAAGCAAAGACTGCGACGTGGGCTTATGGCTGCAGGGGTCTTGGGCCATGAGGGTGCCTATGCTATAGGGCCAAAATTCCTTGATCCTCTTTTTATTTTGGAACTGTCGGGGTGCCTGGGCTCCCACACCCAATAACTGGGCTTCGCCCCTGTGTGCAAGAGCCTCCGACGATATGCGAGGCCACAAGTTGTTGTGACTTGAAGCTCTGGTGCGAACATAGATGCTGTAGCAGCACGCCAACATTGAGCGTTTGGGAAGCCCTAAAGGTAGGAGGTTGCGTCGTTTCCATGGCCACGATAGCCTGCTTTGTTAGCCCCATTTGATTTGGTTTCTATGGCTCATGATCGCTTCGTTCCTATGTCTTCTCATGATTGGACTGAAGGGAGAATAGGTTTTGTTACACAGTTTCAAACATATGCATGCAACCAAATATCCCCATGCATGCATGCATGCGTTGTATCAAGTGAGCTTCTTGGCTATGTTGTGACCTCGCAGGAAATTGAGATACATGACACCAAAAGGTGGAGTCCATATAGAACTGGCAAATGCTCACAACGATGAGACAAGTGCGGAGCTTTCGTTGTCTTGCAGGATTTAACTGCCATTTTGTGAAGGATTTCGGCACCATTGTAGCCCCACTGAATGAATTGACAAAGAAAGGTGTAGCATTACATTGGGGAAAGGAACCATAGGTGTCCTTTGCTATTTTGAAGGACAAGCTTACTCACACACCATTGTTGTAACTTTATGCTTTTCATAAGACTTTTGAACTTGAATGTGATGCTAGTGGAATTGACATCAGTGGCATTTTGGTGCAAGGTAAACCCGTTGCTTACTTTAGCGAGAAATTGAGTGGGCCTATTCTTAGTTAATCCACGTATGACAAAGAACTATGTGCTCTTGTTCGTGCTTTAGAAATGTGGCAACATTATCCATGGCCTAAAGAGTTTTGATGGGGACGTGATTATATATCTTCATCAAGTTCAAGATAACTATCGATTTTTGAAGAAAGCAACACACCGACCCAACTTCAGATCAAAAGACCGAACCCTAGAATCTTAGCGCCATAGCTTCTTCGGTTATCAACTGTGTCACAAGTTGGTTAACCTGGCCCCAAAGGTTAATCCCTGCTATGAATGAAACAACACAAGCAGGAACATGGTAAAATGGAACTCAATTGAAGTGACAATTTAAAAATGTAAAATTAAGATCTCAACATGGGTTTCACAAACCGATCGATAACGTCGACTCTTCAAACATTGATTAATCTAAAGGAAAACCTAAACACCAACGTAGGTGGCGGATGATGAATACATAAAGTACATGACCTAAGGGACAACTAGAGACCCCTATTAGCATTCCTCAGGAACCCTAACCCGTTACATGGCCCAAACGGCCCAAAAGACGTCGACCTGTTTCTATGATTCCTATGGAATTTGGACCTCAAACCAAAGTCATCGGTTAGGTTATGAAATTATCTTTTCGTCAATCCTTGTAATTATATGTATTCATGAATACCATTGGTTTATAGAAAGCCGTTGGAACTATATGTTTCCTACAAGGGTTTTTCTACAAGGGTTTACCTCAAAATCTAGAAACTTTATTCAGGTCATTTTTTAACACTTTATGTGTTTCTTACAAGGGTTTTCTACATAAAGATGGCTGGTTGGCGCCAGTGTTTTTTTTTCCTACAAGGGTTTTTCACGTACTTGTGGATCTAGGCTACCACCGCCCTACCCAAAGTACTTGCCACAAGATGCTTCAGATCAAATTATTATTATTGCCATGTTATATGCGCTCTATATTCTTTATCATGTATTGCTTATTGCTGAGGAGAAGACGATTACGATGGTTCTATAGTTAACTATCTGGCTTTGCAAGAATCTCACATGTACGTCATGTTGATGACAAACACAAGCTCCTTGTCATTCGATGGTTCATTGTTTTGTGCTCTTCTTTTAGGCCCCGCCGAAGTTGGAACAAATAATGCAAGTGTGATTCTACACATTTTGTATGCTTCTGCAACAGATAAGATATCAGAGACCTAAGTGAGAAAATTAGACAGCAGCTGTAGAATATTTGGAAAGAAAGGTGCTCCGAGTAGGTATTATCATCAACTAATGATAGTGAATCCACCCTTTCGCCTTCTTCCTTGGCGTTTCTCAGCTGGCTGGCGCCAGCGAGGTGTGGCGCCGTGCGCCCCCCAAAGTCAAGTTCTTCTTCTGTCTAGCTCTGCATGACCGGCTTTGGACCGCAGATCGAAGGCACGTGCATGGACTCGAGTGCAGACGCCGATGCGATGTGTGCTGCGCGACAAGGAGGACGACGAGACGCAAGGCCACCTGCTGGGTGCTTGCGTGTTCACTAGAGAGATCTGGGTGCGCGTCCTTGGGGTCGTCGGCTTGCAAAACCTCACGCCCGGTCCTACCGCGGTCGTCCCCGACTGGTGGCTTAGGGCACGCTTGAGTGTACCAGGGGCGTTCTGCAAGACCTTCGACTTCCTGGTGCTTCTTGTCAGCTGGGTCGTCTGGAAGGAGTGCAACCGCAGAACGTTCGACGGCGTGCGGCGGACGACGACGCAGGTCCTCCTTGACATCAAGGCGGAGGGCGAGGATTGGATTGCGGCGGGATACTCCAAGCTTGCGCCGCTGTTTGCCTTCGTGCCTTAGCGTGCACGTCTTCTTCTCTAGTCACAAAATTAGTTTCCCAGTTAGTAACACCTCTGCAGCTGCATCGTTCAAGCCGGTGATATTTGTCGTGTGCTTACCTTTTGCGATTCGTGGCAGCCCGCCTTCGATCGTGTAACAAACTCCATTTTCCCTTAAAGCAATACACCCCCCCTCCCCCGGGATTTGTGTAAGGTACGGTCATCTCCGGTGGGATTTGCTCCTGGAGACTTGAGGATGTAGGGATCAGCTAAGTTTAGAGTTTTGGGCTGTGACATTTAAATGTTGCAAAAAAAAAAAAATGCAAGGTTAACTTTGTTTGAAATTTAATTGTATCCATGTACGGGTATGCTCAATTATTGATGACCTAACATATCCTAATGGGAGCTGTCAAATTAACGAGGTCGACGTGTGAATGGAGAAAGTGTCCATATATTCGATTTGGTACTCGATCGTGTGAAAAGCGAGTGATACCTAACTTACAGTCGAGTTATCAGCTCCATCTCCATCAACTTGCATTATAGTAAGCACAACTGAATGTCGTGTTCGTGTATTGTGTTGTGTCCCATCATATAAACTGTATGTTCGTCATTGACTACTGGCTCAAGAAGAAATGCATGACTATTGAAATAGTATTGGAGAACATGCGTGCAAGGGAATTTGATTGGTAGTCTGTTCATGTGGTGCGCGCAGCAAACGTGAAGGAAATAGTACTGGAGATATAAATTGACATCACAGTTTTCTACACTTTATATTTTATTCGATATTTACTAAAAGAGTAAAATACAGTAGATTTTACTCATCTCACCTAAGCTCCAGCTCCAAGAAATCCATTGTATTCTTAGCTTTAATTAATGAAAAAAAGAGATAAGCCGATATTTTGGACTAGTCATTATTAAGGGCACCACAATGGCTACTCATAAGCTAGCTCCTAGTATTATTTTCATATTTTAATAGAATAGAGAGAAAAGCTAGCTCACATCAAGAGCGCCATCATACGACACGTATTCCAAAAAAAGCATGTGAGAGTGCCATATAGGCCTAATTATGCTATGAATCACATCTACTCCCTCCATCCTTTTGAAAGTATCGTTTGAGAAACGTGCCACCCTCACAGACACGCTTCTCGGACGACACTTTCAAAGGGACAGAGGGAGTATTCAATAAGTAGAAGCTCCACACCTTGGGTGCAGCCGTGTTAGACATTTTATCTGCCAAGGACATCGTGTCCCGAGGCATCCAAAATCCAACACCTCGGACTGATGCTTAGCCAGACAAGTTTGATCGGTTGCCATATAACTTCATTTGTACTTCCACAAAAGAAAATTGCAGAAACGTCCCTGTTTTTATAGTTGCTTTCTTGTGTTGTTCGTGAGAAATGAAAGAAGAAAATTGCAGAAACGTCCCTGTTTTTATAGTTGCTTTCTTGTGTTGTTCGTGAGAAATGAAAGAAACATATAAGAAAAGTGACGGTTTGAGTGGTGCAAATAATGTAGTCAAGTGAGATCCACATGGGGAACAAGTGTGAAACACACCATAACGCACGCTACGCTACTGCAGTCCCTCGGCCTCAAGTCCCAGCCATTACCGCGTCCACTAACGCGCTCCTGATCTTCCTCCTACAACCAAGAAAAACCACCGGTCCACTGGCCACTGCTATATATACCCCCAACCTCCTCCCGCCATTATCCACCACAATAAGCAGCACTCAGAACCATAAAGAACTTCGATTTTCTGCTCGTCTCGTGCGTAGATGGATCGCCAGAGCGCGATATCAATGCAGGGTAACGGTGCCAACTCCGGTGCTGCCGTGCAAGAGTGGCTCTACCCTGGAGGCTGGCAGCCGCAGCAGGTCGTCGTCGACGGCGCGTTCCTCATGCAGCTGCTGGAGGACGAGCCGGTGGTGGACCAGCCTCCAGAGGACATCGACAGGCTGAGCCGCGTCATCCGGTCCCTGGAGGCTGAGATCCGCGGCGAAGGTGGGACGCTGCCGTCGGCCGTGGCAGACGGTGGGGGCACGG
This sequence comes from Hyparrhenia diplandra, assembly GCA_015847255.1. NCBI lineage: Eukaryota > Viridiplantae > Streptophyta > Magnoliopsida > Poales > Poaceae > Hyparrhenia > Hyparrhenia diplandra. The sequence goes on along the minus strand of JADLZK010001588.1, from coordinate 14,658 downwards.
CGGATCACGTGCCGGGAGAAGTCCATAACGGTGGGCTCGAGGACTACCTGCTGCCGGACCTTGACGGCATCCCCGGACCGTGCGTGGCCGAAGCGCCGTTAGAGTTCTGGACGGAGGTGGCGCCGGCGGGGCATGATATGGGCGGCTGGTACGTCGACGGCGACGGCGTCATGGTCAGGTACGAGTTCAGAGAGCAGTGCTATTACGGCTACAGTGAGAGCACACACGTAGAGCAAGTGTACAGCCCCTTGTGGGAATAATCACAAAAAATATGTGAAAGGCGAATCAATCTTATAGTTATACTGAAGCTTTCGACTCTTTCTTATTAGGAGTGTATTAAACTCTATTATGTGACCTTTCGTTATGTGACGCGGCGGTGTGAGTCCCTCCCGTGCATTTCCCCCTCCCTCCCGCGTCCAAGCCAACTACACATGTGGCTGCACCGGAGACGAAGAAGAGGTCGGCGCTTGCAACCAACTTTGGTGGGATATAGAAGTGCCGCCTGGGGGAGGGACAGACGGTGGAGAAATAGGGCGGGCATTGTTTAGGGAGGCCTAATCGTGGTAGCGGTGCTCGGCACCATGGCCACAGCTCGGCGTTGCTGGCGATCATGGCCATGGTGAAGCGAGGAAGAAGACGCCCGCGGCGGGGGCGAGGACGACGACAGGGGAGCTCTCTAGAATAGGAGGCTAAGGACGGGAGTAAGCGACATGCATGGTGTTGGAGGCGGAGACGACAGGCGCAAGGTGGGAGTGTAAATAGTTTCTTGGTGTAACTATGGAAACGGTACATATGGTTTTAGGATTAGGACTATCTGTCTAAAACGCACGGAATGTGTGTTGCACCTTGGCAAGTTGGCATGTGAACGACAAAAACATCTCAAAGTTGTCAGGCGTGCAGGTGCCTAGTTGACTAGTTGTACTCTTCTAAGAGATGACCACGGTCATCAGAAAATTGTAAGCAGATAATGATGCTTACATTTTACATATGTATTGTTTGTTCACGAATATGAAAATTAATTAATATATTTTAGTTGGTCATGTTTATTTGCTGACATAAAATATATATTAAAAATAAAGTATATTTTTTTAAACAAACCAACGTGTCGATCATATTAAAAAGAAGGAAGCCTAAAATGAGCACAACAATACATCAAAGACCAACAAATAGCTCAACAAAAAGGTAAAGAAAAAATAACTCCCGTCGGTCAGATTGGTCCGGGCCATCGACACGGACGGTACCAAGTCGAAGCACAAATCAAAAAAAAAGAAACCCACCACTGCTCCAACCTGCAATTGGTCACCACACTGCACTGCCAAAACACCGGGCGAAAGGATGTCAAAGCGGCATCGTCACTGTTCGCGTCGTCATCATGACGATGACCCACACCTAGCTTAATTGCTGTCAAGCAGGGCTAGCCATCGTCGATCAAGCCCTGTAGCCCTCCTACCACCAGATCCGCTTGCACCACCTATCAAGGCGATGTACCACACCAGACTAACCACTGCAAGTAGGGGTAGCGGTCAAAGCCCGTAGCAAGCGGCCAAATCAATGCGTACACTGCAGCTTCCATCAACCTAGTTGCCTCATCAAAGATAGAAGTGCTTCATGGATCCTCCGTCAGCCAATCAGGGAACCTCCTTATGATGAAATGGCCGCCGCAAAGCGGGACCACGCGCTACCAAACCATGTAGGTCACCTCGGTAACGCATTGCTGGCCACCACCTCCCTCGCCATCCTCCTCGTCAACTTTCATGGCTGCCGCCCACGCCGGTCTCCTTGCCATCTTCGTGGGAGCAACTAGTGCATGGTCCCTCCAAGATCGCCGCCCTCCACTAAGAAGATTCCAAGCCCTCCAATTCTTTGCGAACGCCGTCCCCTTCTAGCCACCTTCGGATGCCATTGACACTAACCTCGAATCCTCAGCTAGGTGTCCATCATCTTGTCGACAACAACTGCATGCTGGCATAGCACAAAGCTTCCTAGCTATGCCTCCAATGAGGGGAGCAACGTCTCAAGCGCTGCCGTCGTTTATGACCACAAGGTCAAGGTTTTACACTTAAGAAGAGAGTTCCACGCTGGGGAAGATGGCAGATTGAAGGACACTTCCACAGAAGCGAAATGACGCTTGGGCGCATCAGCGTCCCCAACCCGAAGGGAAAGGCTTTCGCCAAGGTACCACCCCCTGCATGGACCTCGTCGGCGCAGATGCCAAGCGCTGCCGGCGGCAGTCGGCATAACCAGCCCACCATCGCCTCCACGCCACCACCACCATCCCCATGTGCACTAGGCCGCCACAATTACCCCATGGGGTGGGCGAGCGCGCCACCGCTCATGGTACAGGCATCCCACCACGACTTGAGCCGTCGTCGCCGCCATAGTCCCCGCGACCACTCGAATCGGCGATGCCTGGACTGCCACCGCGCCTTGGATTGGAAGAGGAGACACCAGAGCGTGCCGCCACACCTCCGCGCCCCTATGCCTCCACCTCAACCGCCGATGTGCCCTCTAGTGTCAGCCACCAGCTCCGTCCTCCCGTCGCCGTTGGTGTCGTCCACGGGCTCGCCGTCCAAGCCTACGCACACAGATCCATCATAGATGGGACTAGATCTAGCCTTAGGAGGCCTAGATCCGACGCCTTCGAGCCCCTATTGCCGGCGTGCCGGTCGCCGAGCTCTGTCCCCGCCTCGGTGCGCTTGTGCCCCCTAGGCGAGAGCCTGCCGCCGCCGTCCTTGGGGCGCCGCGGGCCTCCCGGCTAATCCATTCGACGGCGGCAAGGGAAGGGAGGTGGTGGTTGCTGGCGTGGCGACTAGGGTTAGGTTGATGCCAGAGTCGCCCAAGCGGATGGGCAACGTGGGGGCATGCGGCCGTAGCATATTACATAAAGTAGTATATTTTTTCAAATAACCATATTCAATTAAGATACAATTTGAGAAATTTTTTTGGATCATTGGAATCTGATAGGAATGGTGTAGAAATCTAACAAGAATCAATTCAATTTCATAGAATAAGTATGAAAAATATGGAAAAATCATGTTCCAAATATACGCTCAACGGTACATAATTCATATAACATCACAACACTACACAAAAAATTAAATATTAATAACAATAAAATGAAACTGTGCACTATAATCTTTTACTATCGAAACGCGAGTCCAAGCTCGGCCAGGAGAGCGTGGCCACGTCGTCTGGAAAACACCGGCCGTTATCTGGATCGGACGGCCCCAGCCACTCCCTAGGTCGTTTTCGAAGGCACTGTATATGCACTGTTTATCCGACAGATACACTGTTCACACCGCAATTGCAATGCGCACCCGAGGAACGCACCAAAAAGATAAAAATAAGCTCTTTCCCTTTCCATTTTTTTTTTAAATAAACTATAACCACTCTAAAACCTACCCAAATATTTTCACTCCTTCTTCATCATCCAAAAAATAATAATAATTTTTGAATCCCTCTCATTCGCGTTTTATCAATAAATGTAGGAAGTTTATATCTCATTCACTCTAACTCTGAATCACATAATTCTTCCACCAAAAATCTTCTAAAATAAAACCCTACATATTCAAATCCTTTTTCTAATTTTTCACACCTTCTTCATCATCCAAAAACTAGTATAATTTTTAATCCATCCTAACTCCGAATCCAATAATTCTTCCACAAAAAAAAAACTTCTAAAATAAAACCCTATATATTCAAATCATTTATTTTCTAATTTTTGGTGACAACCCTTCTCCATCATCAAAAAATCCAAAAATAATTTCCACATTCATCTCATTCGCATTTTGTTGATAAACTTAATTTTATATTTCATCCATCCTAACTCCGAAACCCATAATTCTTCCCTAAAAAATAAACTAATATTAAACCCTACATATTCATATCCTTTCCCCAAATTTTCGGTGATTGAAACAAATGAAAATTTTTAGAAAAGGGAATATATTAATATTCCAAACCTCTGCATCAAACAATGCATATAGCTTTTTAGTTATTACACCACAAACACACACGCACATACTTCATAGATTCTAGCAACCTAGCTGCCTTAACAAAGAGAAGTGTCACCGAGTCCTCTAGCTATCACTTAGAAAAACCTCTTTGCGTCGGGATTATCCGCCGTCAACCTACGCAGTCACTTCAACAACGCGCCATCTGGCGGCCACCGCCTCCCACGCCGGTCTTCTCACCAATTTTGTGGGTGCCACATATGCCCACGGCAACCGTCAGCAAAATTTGCCAAGCGGTTCTGCGAGGCCCTCGGTCGTTGCGCCAATGCTCTCCTCGTCGTGGCCTTCCTCCACCGTGAAACACCGCAATCCACGAATCCTCGGCTAGGCCTCCACCCCCTCGCCACAATGCTTGTCGCCACCGCAAACTAACCGAGCACAAACTTCAAAAACGACGCCTCCGGGGGAGGGATGCGACGCCACCGATCTTGCCGTCGTCGGGCCGGAGGGTCGGGGTTTTCACCCACGGACGACTTATCGCACAAGGGAGAGAAAGCTGTTCAATGAACGCTTCAAGGAAGAAAACGGGCGCCAAAGGCGTCGCCGTCACCAGACCAAGATGGACAAGGCTTACGCCATGGCTCCTCGTCCCCTTTCACACGGCATTGGTCGCGGTACATCCGCTGCGTCGGTCGCCGCCACGCCATCATCTCCCTCCCCGCGCCACGCCATTGGCTCCGGCGTATGCGAGGTGCCGCCCATGACCTCCGCTGCGTGTCACCTCTGTACGCCCGCGCGTCGCTGCCCAAGCCAACATCCACGACCGAGACGCCGCTTGCCGCCACCGCCGCCCGGCCGGCATTCCCGACACGCCCAGTAAGAGCACCACACGCAACTTGGAAGAAGTCGAGGAGAGGCGGATCCTCCCGCGAGGCGCCGGAGCCAGCCGCGGGGGAAGAGCATCCTAGATGCCGGCCCGCCGCTAACGTCGAATCTCGCACTTGGCTCCTTCACCGGCGCGAATCGGGTCCAAATCCGGGAGAATGTCCCGCCCGCCGCCTTCCAGTACCGCGCGCGTCCTCTTCGGTGGCGACTCCGGCGAGGCGAGGTAGGGAACGGGGTGGGAGTGGGTCGAGGCCGGCGGCGTTGGTGGCGGCCGCCTCGCCCTTGAGGACGACGCTGGGGCGTTCCACAAATCGATCGGTGGGGATCGAGCTCGTAGTAGTGTACGTCTTTTTTTCTGTCACAAATGAAAATAGCCATTCTTTTCAACAATTCCATTGCCAGCATCTATAAATAACAAGATTTTGTCTATTTTAAAGAAAATTTAAGATATATCAGCGGCCATCTCTTCTTCAATTGCTAAATTAACTCACAATCAGCTGCAAATGCAAATGCTACTATTGTTACACTGTCATTTTTTCCAACGTAAATTCTAAAGCTGTACTAACCTACAAAATCTCCATGCCAACAGTAAAATCCATCGTATAGCGAATTAATTGTACTACTAATATAAAAACGCGAATTCCATCATATAGCGAATTAATTCTACTACTAAAATACATTCTACCATTTTTCTCGTTGATAAATCATAAAACTACAGAACCAGTATTAACCATGGGTAAATGATAACTTATAATCACCACAGAAACATAAAACTAATGTATTGCATAAAGACCAATTCAGTTACCGTTATTTGTACTCATGTAACAAACTACAAATGGAAAAAAAATGGTCATGCGCGGTAAAGCTGCGCAGTTTTCTAGTAAAAACCTAAATCTGCAATCACAGTTTTAAAAATTGAAAAATAATTCGTTTCAAAAAAAAATTGAAAAAGAACATCACGTTCTTAAAAACTGAATAAAAAAACTCATATCACAGCGCATTCCTAGAAAAAGCAAACTGAAAAGCCGGCGGAAGCGAAAGCGGTAGTGGATTTCCCCACTGTCCCGAGCTGGCTGTCCCCTGCCGCAACGGTAGCATTCGAATCCTCCTCCGGTTCGCCCCCAAATCGCCACCCAGGCGCACCCAATGCTGGCAGCATCCCTTCTCGCCCTCCGCCTTCTCCTCCTCGTCGGCGCCGCCGCGGCGGGGGCGGTGGGGGTGAGTGGTGGGGGCCAGCTGTGGTGCGTTGCCAAGAACAACGCGGAGGACGGCGCGCTGCAGAGCGCCATCGATTGGGCGTGCAGCGTTGACGGCGGCCGCGCCGACTGCGCCGCCATCCAGCAGGGCGGCGCCTGTTACAATCCGCCCGACCTCCAGCAGCACGCCTCCTACGCCTTCAACGACTACTTCCTCCGTTCCGGCGGCGCCGGGAACCCCGCCGCCTGCGACTTCTCCGGCGCTGCCGCACTCACCGCGCTCAATCCTAGTAAGAACCCCGAATCTCTTGTCCACGCTTTGAATCATGGAATCAGAAGCATTCTTCGAGTTTGAACTTTTCTTTTAGTTTTTGTTTTTTTGGTTGGATTGTTCCTACGGAATGTGTAATCTTGTTGTGTCGGTGCTGCGAATTGTTTTGCAGGTCACGGGAGCTGCGTGTTTCCTTCCAGGTTAATGCACTGCTCCTAACCTCATTTCTGCGTTGTCCTCTCCTTTTGGGTATTCTTGTCTACTCTCAGTATACCATTACAATATTCTTGAATCCTGGATCTTGGATATTCAAGAACTGAATATTTCCTGTATTGTGTCATTAGCAGCACCATGTGTGCGTGCTTGTGTCGGTTTAAAGGGCAAATTAGACCTAAGCTAGCCGAGCCGGACGTGGTTCAAACTTCACAGAGCTCATGGTGCTCTTCTGACACAACCTGAAGGGCTTGAAACACCTGTTGGCTGTTGCCAGCCTGATGCAACCCAAGTCAGTACTCGGTACTGCCTGGTTGCTCCTACCTCATCTTCCTTGGCCTTCCAGTGTCGTGTAACTTTGGCTTCACAATTGCTGAAGTTTGTGATTGTATCAAAGTTCCAAACATAGCATATACAGTAGGATCTGTACTTCTGTACCTGAATTGACCAAATGTTTCCTTCTCTTGGCCATGATTTAACCTAATGATTGAGAGGATGTACACGAATAGGATTTTCCAACATCTTAAACTCTATAGTTACCCACCATTTTTTCAAATCAAATTGTCACTCCACCTTGAAGTGATAATTCAACCATAGAGTTGAAACAGCCACACATATACCAAAGTCTTCGTCAAGACAAGGGTATCCCTAATCTCAGGCATGTTAATGTAACCAATCCCCTTTCAATAACTTCTTCTCGTTTCTTGCAATCATCAAATGAACAAATCCATGCACTGGGTGAAGCAATCACTCTTCAATACCCCTTATGATCTTGTGTAAAAGCCACAATCCAAATCTGAATTCTGTTCAATATAAGTATCTGGCTTACTGATGACAAAAGCATGTATCCTTCATTTTCTTCTATTTTGCTACTGACAGCATGTATCCTTCTTCATCTCATAAATGACATAAAAGTTCCAAAACAAAACCAGACCTCAAAATTGATTGCAGTTCTGTGATAACCTTTTGAGTGTTGTGCTTGGAGTCCAGAAGCAAAACCCAGTGCTCTGTGCAACATGATTTATAATAGTTCTGAAACAAATCTTTAGTTTCTATACAGCATGCATTTTTATCTGAAGTCAGCCCTAAATTGTTTGATTTTTATAAACGCTCCATAAACTACAGAAGCATATTTATTGGATGACAAAAATATTACTGTGCCAGGTTGTTCATGATGTTTAGTATCTCACCACTTACCTACTGTACTTCATAGAAATTGGGGTTACTTCCTTGAGAAAGCATAACATATTGGACCTGTCTTGTGCTGTTTAAGCTGACCTCCCAGTATTAAAACACGCATGCTTGACCTTTCATTTCAATTGCATCTTCAATAATATGCCTAGTCTCTGCTAAATCATTAACTTTTACTTTTGACACTGCAGTGCATCCCCAAAAAATGGGAGCTTCACAGGAACGACGACATATGGTCTAACCGGTGCAGATTTCGGCAACAGTTTTTCATGGAAACTCAACTTCTGGTCATTGCTTTTGCATATATCTTCATCTGTAATGTTTTGTGCTGCGGCAAATGTGTTATAGGTTTTCTTAAACTGTGTTCCGCGAATGTTGTTTATTCTCTGGCTTCCCCTTGAGTTGAGTTTGCTCCAATGTTTGGGGAGGCTGTGGAGAAAGAAAATAGTCCAATCCCTGCTGTTCCCTCTTTTACCCCCTGTTATTTTAAATGACCATGTAAAGAGGTCCTGGCAGGCCTCTTTAGTCCAATCCTTCTGCTAACTGTAAATCTTATCATAGTATTGTTAGTTAGTGCACAAACCTGTTGTCTTGGTGTGTGTACCATACATGGCAATTTAGGTTACTGAATTTTTCTTGCTCGGTTGTCAACAATAGAAACAAAATTCTCCGTAATCTGAACTTAATGAACCACGAACCCCTGATAGTGGAGATGTGAATATGCTCACGTTTGTAATGAAACTGTATGCAAACTCAGCATAGTATATACAATTTCACTCTGTACTCATCAACATCGATCTTAAGCCGCACAAGTGCAGCTTGATCTCTACAGCTGAGTGAACGAAGAAACTGGCCTAGTACAAACATCTGTTACATGCCGGCTCGCGAGGATTTATCTACCTATGCAGGGGAAGGTTGTTGAGCAAGCTGCCGGGGCGCCGTCTCCTGGCCGGCGGCGGTGGTCTCCGAGGGACCAACCCTGCATCGGCAGAGCGGGCACGTGGAGCGCGACGACAGCCAGAGGTCGATGCAGTCGCGGTGGTAGACATGGCTGCACGCAGGTAGCAGCTTCACCATGGCGCCCACCTGGATGACGCCGAGGCAGACCGCGCACTCGGTCCAGCTCGCGCCCTTGCCGCTGTGCCTCACCAGCCGGTTGTACATGAAGGGGGGAAGGGCCGCGGCGGCGGCGCTCAGCGGCAGGAGCTCTTCTTCTGACTCGGCGGAGCCTCCTGCTGAGCTCGCCGTGAGGCCGCCGTCGGTATGCTGGTGCTGCGGTCGCCGGTGCGCCAGGTGCCTGTACAGCGAGACCAGAGCGAAGGCGGCGGCCACCGACGCCGTGACCGAGCAGAAGAAGAGGAGGTTGTCTGGTGACACTGCAAATTGCATGGCGCCGGCCGAACTGAGATGGAGATGGCTCGAACGCAGTCGAACTCAGCAGCTGGGAGATTTTTATGCCGGCTGTCTAGTTGCGTATGCTGGCACGCTGCCTCAGCGAGAGCGCGCATGCCGTCGGCCCTGCGACCGTGAGATCTCATAGTGTTGCAGATGTCGCACTTAGAAGTTTTAAAATTTTTGAAACTTTACACACCAATAATTACTACACTAGATGTGCACTATACCAAAATTTGAGATTCAAACAACTTTTGTAAAAATTCATATGAAAAAAAAAAATTTCATCCATCCTTCCATTTTGTCCTGTAGTGGCTGAAATTTGTTTTTTTTCATATGAATTTTTACAAAAGTTGTTTGAATCTCAAATTTTGAGACAATGCACATCTAGTTTAGTACTATTGGTCTGTAAAGTTTCAAAAAATTTTAAAACTTCTAAAATACGACATCTGCAAGACTATTAAGATAAAGCTCGGCACGGCCAAGCAGGCCGATGGTGTGCATTCCACCTGCCTCAGTGCGTCTTCTACTTGTAGCAGTTTTGAGCTTTCTTGAGCTGAAATGGAGTGTTCTGATGATTGGGTTGGTGTGTCGGAAAGATGAAGCCTTAACAAACACTTCTGCGGTGGTTAACATAGCAACTACAGATCTGCCGGCTGCCCAGTCCTTCTGGAGGTCTTCATAGGGGTAGGGTTTGCGTGCGTGTGTTCATAGGGGTGAGTGTGCGTGCGTGTTGTGAGCGTCTGCGTTGTACTGTGTAATTCTCAAAAAAAAAAAAAAAAAACAGAATCCTTTTTTTTTCATTAAAATTTGGAAAATTCTGCCACGTGTCTGTAACAGACCGAGCACATGGCAGGTATGTTATCGGAACGGAGCTTTCAGCGGGGTAGCTTGCTATAGGTATAGGATACAAGATCCTTCTGACTGAACGAAAACGATATGGCATATGGATTAGGCGAAGGCTCACATCAACGATCTGTGGATAGAAGTTGATTGCAATTAAAAAGATGTTTTGTTGTGGGGATTAAACCGAAACACGATTGTGACTAGAAAACTCGCGCGGCTTTGCCGCGCTTTCCTTGGAGCGGTCCAGTTACTCTGTCCATCGTATTTGTACCTTATTGTAATTTTTTATAGCCAACTTGAAAAGCAAAATTTATTGTGTTGGGCACAAATATTTATTTCATTTATTCATTGCGCACTGTAAGATATATGAGATATAATCATCAGGTTTAATTATTACAAGCAAACCATCAAGAATATAAAACCTTGTAGATCAACCATTTAATATGTTGCGTACACATCTTGTAATTGACATATATATAGCAAGGTAGATTAAGCCGTAAGTGGCTTTGGTCCAAAGTGAGGGATATTCACAACAACCTACATTATTCAGATGCAAATACAACAGGCTTATGACTATATGTTGAACACATTATAAGAGAACTCAATTAGGTGTGATAAGCATGCAAATTCCAGCACAATACTAAAGAAACAACAGTAGCTTAGATGCCATGCATATTCTAAAATGTGAAGAATTTGATGCAGCACACTGTTCACTTGGGTCATCAGACTTCCTTTGGCCACCATTTTTTAAGGGTCAACAAAGATCAACTGAGGTCAACTGGACCTTCTTGTTTGCAGCTTATTAATCTTCTTTCGCTTTGATATCGAGATTGTGTCCAGGAATTCTTGCCTGTTACATTGTTTAAACAATATATCCATCAACATCAACTTCTTACTTGTGAAAAGAAAAATACTTAGTAGTATAATGTCTACCATATCCACATAGTATTTTATTGACTTTTGTTTTGCATAATCAATTTCATGATATATACAAGGTTTACCATTTTGAATCAAAGGAGTCGATGGAAGCTAATTTATATATGGGAGCGCACTTCGGATGATGATGGGGCACCGTTATTACCAGACTGTTGGTTGACTGCCGCACCTCCCATGTGCGCCAACCAATTTGAATCCTGGCCATCTTCATCATCATTTGCCTGATTGAGGATATAGTGAGGAAGGTGAAGGCCGGAATGAAGTAAATATTTGTCTTCCTCAGGTTCTTCCAGTCTATGCCACTGAAGAAAGGATGCTCCTTCAAGGAAGAATAACCATCAGATCCTACACCTAGTCTTTTGCTTGGATCAATATCCTACATTTTTATAAGATAAATGTTGGATAAAGTGAAGCCAAACATCCCAAACATCAAATTCACTGTTTTTGAATCTGGATCAAAGGTCAAAAGCATGAAAACCATTATGGAAACAAATACAAATTCGCTGTCTTAAAAGAAAACAGTCACCTTTGTGTTAGGACAGTAAGGGTAACGCAGCATCCACTGATTTTCCAGAATCTGACTTAGATACACTTCAGTTTCTATTACCAAACATGAGCTGACCTGGCAAATCCTGCATAGGCTACTTTTCTTTATTTCTTACCATCCTTGTTACTTTTTTAAACTAATCTTGATTTTTAGAGGGTTCTCAATGCAGTCCACAGGATACAAACTCACTCATTTGTCCCAAAGGTAGGCAGTTGGAATTTGAACACACATCGTTTGCATAGTGGACTCATTACTTCCACTGGAAACATATTTCAAGTTTTTATTTGCGGTATTAATATATAAACCAAACAACATTTCTTTTGCATGAATAATGAATGAGGAACTTGTGCACATGATCCATAGAAGCAACAGATATTTATACATACTAGCAATTTGTCAATAAAATCTCTTGCTTCAGCTGAAAAATACTCTAGAAATTTGAGGTCCCTTGCAATGATTCTCTGGAAAATTAACCGCTCACTGGCATCTTTAAACGGTGAAGAGCCAGAAAGCATTTGGTACAACATGCATTCCAATGCCGACAAATCATTTCTGTGGTCAAGTTCATAGTACAAATAAGTATGAGTCCATATTCTTTGCTCATATCACCACAAAGTACAGTTTTAAGGCATGCATTCATCCTTTGGAAATGAATGTTTCTAGCAATTTGAGCAACCAGACCTTTAACTCTTTTTAGCATCTTATGCATCAATGTGCATTTAGATTACTGTTTAATTATCTGATCTTATTGTTTGACAACTATAAACTATCTGATCTTATTGTTTGACAACATACTCCTGTAGCAACATTCTGATAATTCAGAAGCACGTGACAAAATTGAATTAGTTCTAACTTCTAAGTATGAGGCTATCTGGAATGGATATTTGGCTTCATGAACAGCTGCACAAAGCGCAAATGCAACCTGAGGCACATGACCTGATCTAAAACTACCTAGTAGAGCTCTAAGGATTGCTGCTGCTACCAATCATTGGGACATTCTTCTGATAGCAAAATAAAGCTCATGTTGGGTTGGGAAATTCTTTTGATAGCAAAATAAAGCTCATGTAGGGCTCGAAACTTCATCAAAGGATAATGCTCGACAGAAGCAGATCCACATCGGCTGTTAGTAACCGCGTCCACTGTCAATCACATCAGATTTTGTGTGATCCTGTTCTAACATGGAATAGCAGGTGTTTGAAGTTCCATCCTATCAGCTTGAATGTTGATAGCGGCGGTGGAGATGTTCGGAAAGAAAGGAAGAAGCAAAGCAAAATAATATAAAGAAATATGAGCACCAGCATTGTGCTCCTGAATTTTTAAAATAAAAATATAAAAATCAAAATAATAATTTAGTGATTCTTATAACTATTATAATCAATGAACACTGAATGAGCGGAGCAGACAACCTATTTGGTTACCATGCCTTTTCTGAATCTTCTGAAATGGGTTTCGTACACTCAATCAGATTGAGGCAGATTTATATAGCGTATATTTCTCAGTCATCCGCATGCAACAGTTGATTTGCATGCAACCGGTCACTTTGGCATTGTCTAAATTAAGTAATGCCGGACCCAAGATTAGAAAGAACAGGCCATAGATGGGAGGGGAGGGTCGGTCCTAACGCTGAGAAATTGAGCGGAGGGGGAGGGGGCCTGGCGCGCTGATTCAGAACCACGAGCACACGGCTGTCGGCCTTGCGCGCGGTCCTCGCATCCCGGTCGGCGTGGTTGGTGGCGGCTTGGCCACTAATGCCGGCGATGACGGATGGAGTCCCGGCGGTGCGGGATCATGGTGTGGAGGAGGGGGCGAGGAAAAGGGATTGGAGGAGAGAGACTCACCTGGGGATCGATCGAGCTCGACGATGGGAGGGTCGGTGAAAGACCTCGACGATGGGCGGGTCGGTGAAAACGACGATGGGGGGATTTATTTTGGGAAGCAAGGAAGGTGAAAGGTCGGGGGGGAAGAAGCTGGGGACGGAGGCTTTTAGATGGTCCTCGAAACGTTGCCAGGCCTTTGCTAGGGAACCGTCCGATCTATTTTAGGATGACGTGGCTCTATCCTGGCCCTCGGAATGCGCCCAGAATCGTGAAAGAGAGATACGAAAAAAAGAACACATAGCTCAGAGCCTTGGACCCAGAAGTCCACAGTGCCCCTCAGTTGCAACTTGCAAGTAATGGGCTTGTGTGACGTGCAAATCGTCGGTCCGATTGATTGATGGAACTCGAGTAAGCTCCTGATTTCTTCCTGGTGGGCCATGCCCATATTTCAGAGATCTGGCCCATGTGCGTGTGAGTCCAGTTCAGCGACCTTTTCCTTGTGCTTTTTATAGACCAAAATTTTTCTCGTCTTCCTCACAGCTACCAAACGTCCGCTCCATTAGTTTTTTGTTTGTTTGTCCTTTGTTCCTTTTCCTTTTCGGTCCATATAATATGCTGGATTATTTTTTCTTTTATTGCTTATTTCCTTTTAACTAGCAAACATGTTCGCAAGTTGTATAGGAGAGCAGAAAACAATGAGAAATGAGGACGGAAATAATACATACATTTCATGTTTTACTCTTCCTATAAAATTTTTGAAAGTAAAATAGTTTCATCGCGTAGATATTTTTGACGAATATCACCTATAGAAATTACCATAAGAAATAGGCCTTCACAAGTCCACATAACAATGAGAAGAATAACAGGAGATGCAATGAACACTTGTGCTCTAGAAGATGAAAAGATTATGACCCTATTTGGTTAGAGTGACGTTTTGGAGTGGGATTAAAAAAAGTCTGTTTTAGTCCCTATGAAATCAAAAAAAACATGAGGGATTTTTATTGAGACTTTTAGTAAAAAGTCCCTAAAAGCTCCAACTTGAGAGTCTTTTTCTTAAAATTAAGTCTCTAGGACTAGAAAAGGCTGTAGGACTACTAAACCCAACCAGGCCTGAGTGCCATTTTTATTGCAAAGAAGCACATTTCATAAAAGGAGATGCAATGATCACTTGTGTTCTAGAAGATTTAAAGATTCAAGTGCCACTTCTATTGCAAATAAGCAACTTTCCAAAGGGATCATGTCCTTCTTTTGGGGATTGGAAGAAAAAGAATAGTGATGATGCTTTTTTTCCTTCATTGAATTCCTGTCATTATTCAAGTGCATTTAGGCCCCATAGTGGGTTTGGTGGTTCAATGACAAAACAATGAAAAGACTAATGAGTCCGAGTAATATTTTTGGGTAGGTTTCAATGCAA
>JADLZK010001587.1:0-118655 GCA_015847255.1 Hyparrhenia diplandra | reverse complement strand
GGGCATATTCTATTTAATCACCGAAAATATATAAATCATCAAAACTCGCGGAATTATGTTAGTCGGGCCCCTAAACTATGTTGATATTTATTTTAAGCCCTTAATTCATGTTTAGTTGACTATTAATATTATGCTATAACGGTGTCAACACACCCCCTGAACCACCTTGGCAAGCGTTGGTTGAGGCCGCCGCGCGAAAGATGGGGCGAATGGGCTCTTGGGGTCGGCCGACCAGGGCTCTGGCGGACCGTGGTTAGCTTCCGTTGGGCCTCAGATTTTGTGGGCTCGTAGGTCTCATCGTTAGCTTTCTGAAAAGTCACGGGCGACGTGAAGCGGACTCCGGATGAGGGAGTTATGCCCAAAATACTCCCGGGATCGCTCACTGCAGTCCAAACCGAACTGAACTCGATTTGGGGCCTCCCACTTCTTGGGCTCGATTGGCTTGATTATGAGCCTTGCTCCTCTTGGACTTGTGTATAATGGAAATATACTTTGTAATTGTGTATCTTTGTTATATTTCCATGCTTTTCATGAATGCTCACCTAAAAAAGATAAAATACCAAAACTTCGTAGAATCAATTAGTTATAAACACTATTCCTAAGTTTGGTACTCATATTTATTATATTTTACTGAAATTTTGGTGATATAAATGTGCATTAAGGACCGCCGACAATAATATCATGGGAATGAATGACTTCAATGGATATGTCATTACGGGGAGTATTTTTGAGATATTGATCGTCGCTCACAAGACTCGAAAAGTCTCAAATAATACCTAGACTAGAAGGTGTTATTCTAAATGGTGAGTTTCTAACCTCAGTTGAAGGCTCTATCATGACACCAATTATAAAGTGGGCTTATTGTTTATGTACAATTTTATCTCATGGGTTCAATAACATGATGTTAAGATTATGAAATGATCCACTATGCATGCAATATACTTGTTAAGTCTATGTGCATATGCTTCCTGTAGAAAGCATTTGGCATAAGCGGGACAATTCTACAAGGTTCAGGGGAGAACTTCCCTAGAAAATTAACCCTTGATCAAATTCTAGAATTCAAATGATAAGATTTAGAAGGTCACAATTTGTCTTGGAGACACATGTTATACTCTTTTTTCTTGATGAGTTTTCACGAAGTTTCTCATGTAAGGTTTTTAATGAGGCAATGATGTGCAAATGCATTTAATGACAATATCGCACTTTTTTCTCCATATTTTTCCCATTAGATTTTTAGAGTTTTAAAGAGGCATATATTTGTCATGATATTCGCCCAAGGGGGAGTGTTAGAAATTAGATCAATTAGATGATTGGTGGGCTCATACCATATGGGCCTTGGAGGCTACCTTATATGCCCCAAGACTACATCTATATAAAGGGACTATAGTTGTACCTATAATGACTAATAAAGAGATGGCTCCCCTCATATATATTGTCTCCGTGTTTTTCTTCTTGGGATGGGGCAAGGAAAAACAAGATCTTTCTATGACTTCTACACGCCTCTTTTCTTAGATCGGGGAGCGAGGGAAAATGGATCGGCCATCCGTGAATAGGCTGATTCTCAATAGAAGGCACGTCCTCGAGCTACGTGAGGCCGGGCTCCCATTTGATGGTCGGGTGGGGCGGGCGAGTGGAAGAAGGGCGAAGAGCGGTGTCGTTACTCTTCCTTTCAGTCACCCGAGCCGGGAGACGCCGGCACGAGGTCGTGGGCCTAGGCCCTCGCATCATGGAGGGTGACATCGGGTCAACCCCGTGGGTATGGTGTTTTTCATACTCTTATGGTGGCCGGGTAGTAGTAGTAGCCCCAGGAGCCTCCGATCGATTTTACTTGAATCGGTTGGAGGATTAGTCCCCATGGTAATGCGATGTCAAGCCTCTTTGGGTGCCCGCGATGCGTCGGGGTTACATATTGTAACAAAGCTTGACATGGTTGTTTTGCTATCTCGCTGGAGTCTCAAGGAGACTTACTTGAGTCTCAAGAGACTTCTCGAGGCGAAGTCTCGCTCTATCAAGACTAGGCTAGAGGATCATGATGCGTGGTGCTCCGCGCGGGTTGTGCGCCTCAAGGATGCAGGGGCTGCGAGAACTTGCGAGCAAGGTGGCCCGAGCTCAAACGTCAACGCAAAGATGCACTTGGTGAGCTCTTCTTTTTTTGGTTGCGTGTGTAGCCTATTGGACATGCTTGTTCCTCACTACTACAAAAAGCGATTTTGTAGCGGCGTCACTCCTTTTTTTTAGGAGGCGGCTCTATATTGAGCTACCCCTACAAATGTTTCTCAAGCGAGCTGCCCCTATAAATCGATTTGTAGGGGGGCGGTTGGTGATTTTCCACCCCTATAAATGGCGTCTATTTGTAGGGGTGGCTCAATATCCATCCGCCCTACAAATGGATTTTTGCGACTCTATTGGCGCCCTACAAATAAACACATTTGAATTTTTTCAAAATGATGTCGGATGGAGAAATGACCGTAATAAAAGTTGTAGATCTCAAAAAAGTTATGGAACTATGTAGTTGACAAGTTTTTTATTTGAAATCATCTTGTCATGCAAAACTATGTTTGAATTTCTAAAATTTGAAATTTGAATTTTTGAAATAACCTTGGATGGAGAAACAACCAAAATAAAAATTATAGATCTTGAGAAGTTATAAAACTTTATAGTTGACAAGTTTTTGATTTGGAATTATCTTGTCATGCAAAACTACGTTTGAATTTTTTAAATTTGAAATTAAAATTTTGTAAATCGATCTCAGATGGAGAAACTACCTAAATGAAAGTTGTAGATCTTGAAAAGTCATGAAACTTTGTAGTTGACAAGTTTTTTATTTGAATTACGTTTAAGGGCCTCAAATAATCAATTTACGCTCGGTTTAGTATAATATGTAGAATATAGGCACAAGTGAGTGTGAGGTGCAAGGGTAGAGGGGAATCCGTGGGGGTGAGGTCGGGGGTTTGAACTCCTGCAGCTACAAAGCGGCGCAAAAAATGCCATGACTTGCGACCGATGGAGCTTTAAGGGTGGATGACCTGTGGGGGCCTCCCACGGATTAAAATAAGATTTTTAATATTTATTTTAGTATTTTTGAGATCTGGAATCGTGATTTTTAAAAATGATTTGTAAGGGCGGCTGGATATTGAAACGCCCCTACAAGTCGATTTTGCAAGGGCGGCGGTTCTGCGCTTATCCTTTTCGTATGCTTATGTTTGTCAGCTGGTGCTGAAGAACGCGCCGAGAGTTGCGTCGGGAGCTGCAAGCCGCTCGTGTGAGCCGGAGCCAGGCAGAGCAGGGACTTGCCGAGGCCCCGGCGCAGCTGGCTGTCCAGAAAAGAGCTGTCGAAGGTTTGCTCGTTGTGCTATATCCTCCCCTGCCTTTTGCGTGCAGAGCTGGCTGCTGCGAAGGCCATCGTCTAGAGGGATCTGGAGAAGGCCCGGGGTGACATCAAGGCTTGACAGGTGGCCTGTCCCCGATGATACAACAATGGGCGGACGCTCCGTCGCGGCACTCAGAAGTGCACCGGCTCCGAGGGAAGTTTGTCTGCCAACTGGCTTGTTTTGCATTTTTGGGGTGTCGCCGATCACTCACTGGTGCTATTGGTGTCTCCGCCCTTCAGTCCAAGGCGGAAATGCAGGGAGGGATTGCCAACTCGGCACGGGGGCATGTCTAGGCGGTGTCGTACGTCTGCTTTACTACGGCACCGTCTCATAGAATTTTGGTGGCCCGGAGGTTCCTTGTCGTGCGGAGCCTGTGTGGGCATGGCTGCGCGAGGCGGCCATCCGGGGTAGCCACAGGCAGCTTTGACAGGCTGTTGGCACTCACTACCCCGACTCGGAACTGGGCGTGCCGGACGGTGTAGCGAACGACTACCCCGAAGACCAGCTGATACCGCTGTACGAGTCCATGCGTCACGCTGCCGAACAGATGTCAGTTCAGGTGGACCTGCAAAACATTTTTTTCAAACAGGAGGGGGTTTTCATTAAAATTGCAAGAACAGTACAACCCCTTTTACATAAAGGCCTTGAGAATCAAAACAAAATGCAAACAAGGACACTAAGGACCAAGCTGCAAGAAATGGCTTCCAGAGCCTTCTCGGTCTTACTTTGCCGCACGGATCCACCCAAACCATCGCCACCACTGCACGGAGCGCCCGAGATTGCGGGAGAAGAAGAGGAAGCACGCATTGCAAACGCCGCCGTCCAGCGCCCGGCCACTCCACCGAACCGCATCTTCCGTTGAGCGAACACCGGCAGCTTCCTTCCAAAACCAGTAGAGACCACCAACCAAAACCTGCTTCACCATGGCCAGCAAAGGACGGAAGTCCCAAGGCGGAGAAAGCGCCATCATTGCCGCTAAGCGTCGCACTCCGGACGCAGACGGCCGAATGTGGCGGACTCTTACTGAGAACTTACCTCCACGTGCTCGTCGCCGGGCCCGGAGCGAGCGTCGCCGAGACGGGGAGAAGCGCGAAGGACCTTATTCCACCGTGGGCGCCGCCGTCTCGACGCCACCGCCCGAGGAAACCCTAACCCTAGATGTACTACAACAACTAGGACCTACTCCTCCTCACCCGGCGGGGCCGCTGGCGGTCTCCACCACCTCCCTCGGCCCGAAGGCCAGCGAAGGCGTGAGAGCCGTCGGCTCTGCGGGCGGAGACCGGCTCCCTCAAATAAATCTCTCTCTACTGTAGATATGCGGGAGAGACACTGTAGTGGGTGACAGTGATATTTGAAATTGTTTGAATATTACAGTTTGTACATTTCTAGTTATGTTTGCGTATGCGTGTTGCACTTGTCTTGTTTGTACTCTTTTTTCTTCTTCTTTTTTTTTTTATTAAGGGCATGTTTGGTTCTGACCACGACGAAGGTGCACAGGCCAGGCAGCTCCCCAGGCCATCAATTTCTGGCGTCCGGCGGCCGGATCAACCTGTCTGTGCAGGCACCCCTGGTCTGTGCAGGCACCCCTAGGCACACCATGAACCAAACACGCCTAACTATTTAGTCGTTGGCTGGGGGTATAGCCCTGCCTGGGCGCTGGGCGTAAATTTATGTCTTGACAAATATTTCCGAGTGAGTAGGCGACTTCGAGCGTGCATACGATTATATAAAAAGAAACAGAGGGAGATCAGAAAAAAAACATTATCAAGCCCCCGAGTGACGGTTGATGCATGGCGGCTAGTGGAACACTGGAGGGGAACCATCTATTTGAGGATATTTATATTAAAAAATAAAGTACTCCCTCCACACTTTTTGTTCCCCAAGTTTTGACCACTTTTTCAAAAATTTTGTGTAAATTTTTTTTTCTTTTTCAATATAAAATCTTCAAAAAATAGCTTAAATTTGATGATATTTATATTTTTTGAATAAAAAAAATAAGTTTAAAAAGTACATAATTTGTGCTGGAATTAAAGTGCTAGGCATAAAAGCATCGTAGCTGTTCTATGTTCCATGTGTGGGAGTAGACCTCACCATCCTGATTCATCAGCTTGTAAGCACCGGGGCGTATCACTGAACAGATTATGTACGGGCCTTCCCATGGGAAAGATAGCTTATGCCTGTCTTTATTTGTTTGAATCCGTCTAAGGACCAGATCGCCGACTTCGAAAAAGTTTCACCGCGTATATGTTTCTTGTGATATTTCCATAGCCCTTACTGGTACTTTAACGACCGGAGTAATGCCACACTGCATGCATGCCTCATCAAGCTGGTTCAGCACGCCTTGTCATGCCTCCTCCGAGTCGTTTTCATTGTACGCATGGACCCTTGGGGTACCATATTCTAGCTCGGTCAGCAGGGGCGGCGTCTGAGCCATAGACCAAGAAGAACGGCGAAGCGGTTGATCGGTTGGGAGTTGTTCAGAGATTCCATACGACCCGAAGGCAACTTCGGCGAGCCACTGGCGCCAAATTTCTCAACCTTTTAAAGATCCTTGGCTTGAGCCCCTGTAGGATTAGTCTGTTCGCCCTTTCGACCTGGCGTTTGTTCGTGGATGTGCCACGGAGGCCCGATCTACTTGGATCTAGAATTCATCGCAAAAAATTTAGGGAAATCACTGCCCATGAATTGAGTTCCGTTGTTCGTGATTATGTAGTTTGGCATGCTGAACCTGTAGGTGATTTTTGTGAAGAATTCGATTGCCCAAGCTACTGTGTCGGGCGTCGGCAGCTTGAACTCGGTTAGCACCGGCTATGAAATAAACCGGCCTTTGAACCGATGGGGCGGATCCTTCCTCCCTACGGCTCTACTACTATCGCCGTCTGACCACACAGTGGTTGCGGCTATGTATAGCTGCAGAGGTTCAGCGTCGTGTGGTCCAACAAGGACCGGAGGTGTGGTGATGAATCTTTTCAGCTGATCGAGTGCGTCTGGTCTTCGAGCATCCACTAGACCTTCCTGATCGCTTGAGGAGCTTGTACAGGGCCATCCCTCGTTCACTGAGTCTGGAGATGAACCGACTTAGGGTCGCCATGCATCGTGTCAGCTTTTGGACATCGTGGAGGTTGTCAATGGGTCCCATCTTCATGATCGCGCCGATCTTTGTTGGGTTTGCTTCAACGCCTCGCTCAAAGACGATGTATCCGAGTAATTTGTTGCCGGATGGCACAACAAAGACGCATTTGTCTAGGTTGAGCTTCATGTCGAACTTTTGGGAGATTGGCACATATTTTTTCGCCATGTCGTTTATCAAGCTGGTGACTTCACGGTCTTGATGACCCGCGTCGTCAATGTATGCTTCTTTGTTGTGGCCAATCTGGTCATGGAGGCACCATTGCATGCACCTTTTGTAGGTGGCAATCGGCGTTCTTAGGAACAAAGGGCATCGTGGCGTAGCAAAACAAGCCAAAGGGGGTGATGAAGGATGTGGCGAGCTGGTCGGCCTCGTTCATCTTGATCTAGTGATAGCCCGAGTAGGTGTCGGGAAGCATCTCATAGCTTTTGCCGTCAAGTCTACGACCTGATCAATGCGGTAATGGGTAAGGGTTTTTGGATATGCCTTATTGAGGCCCGTGTTATTAATGCATCCTCCATTGACCATTATTCTTCCGTACAAGGATTGGGTTTGCTAGCCCGGTCGAGGTGGTACACCTCTTTTATGAAACCCTATATAAGCGGTTTTGCTACCTCCTCTCCTATGGTCCTACACTTCGTTGTCGAAACAACTTGGGCGTAGCTTGATCGACTTTGAGCGGGTTTGATCTTGAGAGTGCTCGGCGGCCCGTCCTTGAGACACCCGGCATGTTGGAAGGCTTCCACCGAAGATGTCCTATTTACATTGTCCTTTTCTATTTATAAAATGAAGGCGCCTGACCAAGTCGGATGCGAGAAAAAAAATCTAGACGGTTTTGCCCCTCATGGCGTGTTTCTAGTTCTAGCTTCTAAGGGTATTTTTAGTCTTCGTCATGTATATATTGGATGTGGCGGGTTGGGAGGGATCTATGCAACCTAAGTTTATTTTCTCTAGGCTTTAGCCAAGTGCTTGAAAATAGAGAGGAGTAGAGAGAGTTGAGCACCTCTTTCTCTAATTGAATCACTTTTTAGTGGGAGGATGAAGGGGCGGCTGGTGATGTTCTTGTAGATGATTTGTGATGCAATCCATGCCCTCATTGCTTTGAATCTGAGTCAATTCAGTTCTCTCCATACTGTTCTTCCGTTTTCCTTTTTTTTTTTAGAATTTCGAGGAATTTTTGTGGAATTTTTCGTTCTTCCTTTTTGGCTGTGTTTAGTGGTTGTATTTTTGGGAAAAATCAGTGCTAGGATATGTGAGAATACTTCTTGGTCATCAATTGATCCAATCCCCTCACGAGCACCTCCGATTTTGGTTTTCCCAAATTTCCCCCTTTCTTAGGGTTTCTTGATCTTCTAAAATTCGCGAGAAAGTTTCGAACTTTTGGACAGGTATGGTCGTGATTACATTCTTTAGGATGAGATCCCAATCTTCATGGCTTTTAGTGCTGATTTGAGTAGCGTTTGAAAAATTCTTGTGGAACTCGAGCTTCTCTAGTCAGCTCTGTAGCAGTCCGGCGCACTGCTATTTCCAAGCTTCGAAGGTTGTTTCTTTGTTTCTGGTTTCCAACAGTAGCTTTGCTATTTGCTTTTCTCTGCAATTGTGAAACTTGGCTCTGTTTTTCAGATCAACAACAGAAGCAGTGTTCTTGGTTCTCTGTTCTGGTTACAGGCCTGGCCCTTCGGGGTTCGAGCTGGGCCGGCGAACTTGGCCCTCGAGGCCAGGGGGCCCAACCCCAAATACCTATGTAGGTATATAGTATTCAGCCCCACGTCGATTCAGCTGGCCTTCCGTCGTTCCGCGTCCGCGACTCCCGTGCGGCCGTGGCCTTCCCGCCGCGCGGCCGCGACTCCGTTGCTGCGTGGTGATCGACTCCCCGTGCGTGCGAGGCTGGCGGCTGTGAGCGATCGCCGATCGGCGATCCCGTGCGAGTGCGAGCGGCCGCGGGCTTTGCATCTGTTCGGCTGTTCTGTTTCTGCTCCCGGTCTCCGTATACAGAGGTTAAAAAAATGCCTTAAGCGGCCCCCCTAATCAATATTTGCTCTTGTCCCCAATCTTTATTCTTTACTTCTTTAGATTTGGGATTTAGGAATCCCATATGGTGCAGCAGCAATCATGTTGAATTTATTATGGCATAATTTTATTTAATTACTTACTACTTTTCTAAACTTATAGTGAACTATCTAAAAGCATGCATCTGGAAGTAAGAAAAGAAAAAAAAAGAAGAGCAGGATAGAGGGTTTCATAGAATGTTTTTTTTATGTGTTACACTTATTAGAATCGTCATTATATTATTAGAGTTGTATTAAAGGGCTCATCGCTTTTAGCTTCGCTCCAAACCTATAATTTGACAGGACCGGGTCTCCCTTGTTACAACCGTGCATATTGACAGGAGCTACAGATGTTCAGTTGCTTTGATTTTCAGGTTATCAGAGCTGCAGTGGCGCAGCGATTATTTTCACCAAGCCTGTCTTCCGGTGTTTGATCTTTAGTCTGGAGCTTATTTCTGGTGCTTGTCAGGTTCATTTGTTTTTGTGCATGCTGCAGCAGCAAGCCTGACATCAGTTTCTACACTACAGCTTGCAATTCGCTTCCCAATCTCTCATCATGATAGCAGCAGAAAACTGCTTGTTTCATTTGTCGTGATTCAGCAGCATTTCACAAGATAAAAGGGAATTGAATTTTCTAGCTTGTGAAGGGTCATTTTCTAGCTACAGTAACATCTCAGTTATCTTATTCTTTTCCTTCTGGCATGTCGGTTTGACTGAATCACTCAAGCACTAGTGAGAGCTCACATATTTAAATCATTTACACTGTGATCTTGCTCCCCTATTACTTATGACCAGTTAGCTGTGACATGTAAGTTGCCTTGCTTCACGTTTTCTTGGATAATTTCTTTTTGTGTGCTTGCTCTGATTAACCTTCGTTTTGCTCATTGAACTTGGTGTTGCTAGAAGAGAAATTGGTGGGTAATTTTGGGATATAGATCTAGATTCTTGCTATGAATTTTTTGGCTCCCATTCAACCCCCTCCTGGTTGTCTGCTCGGTCCTTCACTATTTTTTCCTATTTGTTCTTAATATAAACAAATGCCATTCATCTCACACATAAATGATTAATCTTTACCAGTGCAATACACATAAAAAGGGCATCACAGTCATTTGAGTTGTTTTTTTGAAATTATTGTACATAAGTTTAAAATAACTTACATTTAAAATAGAGAGTAAAAGAGAAATATCTCATCTCTTCATTCCCGTCTCCTCATTTCCTGTGAGAAATAACTGTTGATCCCCTCTAATTCTTCTCCTCCCAGATTTCCCTAGAAAATTATCCTTTTGTGGCCATAAGTCAGGAAATCAACCCAATCAAGTCTCATCTATTTATTTATTCCTTTTAGCTTGAGCAGCGATGTACGCCTCCTCTGTTATAGTATTGATCGTCCCTTGGTACTTCGCAGGCTTCTAGGCAGATTCTTCATTAATTGGGGCCTGCATGACTCATATAGGATTAATAACTACTTAAATTATACCTGTTGTAGATCAAGCTATTCATCTCTCACAAGACTAGGTAAGATGGTTTTGAACAACATCAAGGATATCAAAATATTTTTGGTTTCTTATTTAATACTTCACATATGTTGCACTCATTGGATGCTAAGAGCTTTTTTGCAATAATCACGAGGCTGGTCACTCTAGCATTGATGGTAAAAAACTGTACAGGTGTTGATAAACCTCCAGCATTATTTTTTTCCTGTAACTTGTTTCTTAAACGACAATGCAACTATTGCATATAGATTTTTGTTGACTATCCCTATAACTGTTGCATCTGCAGGACGAACAACCAGTTTCAAATTTAAGTCCTATTTAGCATTTCTACAATTACGCAAGAAAGAATTAATGGTCTACAACACTTGAGAATGACATTCTGGAGAAGATTGATTATGAACCTCTAATTGAAGATTTCATTTCAAAAGATTACTACTAAAAGAATGACGTTCTGGAGAAGATTGATTAACATCTCATTCCATTCATAAATGCGTAGCATTTTAACTAGAAACAGGTGCACTCTCCAATATTCAACATTTACACTTCACAATGAAAAAAGATTTGAGAATTCTTTTCACAACAAATTTGAGGGGTAACATTTCCGCATGACCAGTCTTACTAAAAAGTAGCCATAGTTAAACTGTTTGACTACATGGAATCCTAAAACATGGCAAGTTTACGAATGGAGATAAGTAGTAGTAGTAGTACATACCTTAATTTGATGATCCATATAGTTTGGTTTCGTTGGCCTGTCGATTATTCCCCGTGTGTCAACAAAGCCCAGAGGTGCGTGATGAGTTCCCCGCCGGTGGACAGCTTCTTGACGTGGGCCGTCACGTTATCCGAGGGCGAAACACTAAGGAGCAGCTCTACCCACATCTCTGATAGCACCTTCCACCGTACTGCCTCATCAGTTATCTCGTCAAGTATTTGATGGCCGAGCTTTATACCGTCGGCCAGGATGGTTTCTTCGTATGTAGTCTCCTGCTCATGGCGTTGGAATTCAGACAACTTGTTGAACATTTCATCCTTGGAATGGCAAGCACTATCTTGGAGGAATTTCTGTACTCTAAGCTGCAGGGCTTCCATCAATCGCTGCGTGTCGTAGATATGCTTCGTCACCAGCTCCGGCGCTTGCAACAGCAGGTAGGTGCAGTAGTTGGAGAGGGTAGTGGCCACCTCGCGGTTGTCGGCGTTGGCACTAGCGGCCAGCTGCTGGGACTGCTTGGCGCCGCAAATGGTGGTGGCGATGTGCCAAACCAGGATGCTTCCACGGCGCCATACTGGTACCTTGAGGTGGACCAATCGAAATCGTGTAGCAGGTTGTTCCTCAGTAGTGTGTGGTCGCCGTACTTGAGATTGGACAACCACTCCGACCGAAGTAACAGGTGGATTGCACGCTTCACCGTGACGGGTAGGTTCCGGTGAGTCGCCGTCCTTGTTTGGATCAGGAGACCCTTGAACCATGTGTACAGCGGTATGCGTGCGAGGAAGGAGTCTTCACGGAGGCAGGCGTGTAGAAGGGAGTACTGCCCGACCGAATTGCTCCAGTACCGTGTTGTTAGCGTCGCACGGCACATCAGCCACAGAAGCCTCTCAACAATAGGGTGGCCTTGCCATGAGGGTGTACGAATGTGCCGGCATAACATCTCCACCTTGAGCCAGTTCGACAACACCTGTGACAATGCTGACAGGTACTGGAACAGCTCCAGGATCAGGAACAAGACTATTAGGCATCTAGTGAACCAGATGTCTATGCTTGTTGTGACAATGCTCTCGTTGCCCGCCTGGGGATAATGGTAGTGCAGCAACGCCGGGGAGAAGAGAGTGGACAGGCTCAGCGCCATGGCCACCACAAATGTGGCCGTCTCGGGATCAGAGACTGTTTGGGCGATGGATACCTTGCGTAGATGAAGTCGAAGAGAAAGCCAAGCTCCACCTCGATCACCCGGAACATCCTTTCATAGTCGTTGCTTGAATCCCCACCAGCGAGGCCCCTTCGGACAAAGACAAAGCGTCCTGATGTCTTCCGGCTCGTGGAGCGGGCTCCCGTTGAGGCGTCGCCGGAGTAGCTTGAACAGTGCAAAGGAGAGGCACAGATCCTTGAGCTTGCTTGAGAAATGGCTGTCCTTGCTTAGCAGGCTCCCTCTGCCCTCGTGCTGCCACACCATGTCCACCGTGACAAGGTCATCTGTGACCTCCAGCGTGTACCCCGCTTGGCCCTCGGGCACATCCTTCTCGCCGGCGACCACGTACTTGTAGCCCCTCATGGTCTCCGGGTCGAAGTCCCATATGCTTCGCACGTGCTTGTGCGCCATGTACTTGGAGATGAGCCAGTCGTCGGCGGCGAGGACACGATCCCACCGAGCTGATGGAAGGTTTGGTAGGCGCATCCCGAGCTTTGCGATGCTCAGAACCGAGAGCAGCAGCAGAAGGATTTGTAACTGAAGCTCCAGGGAACTGATGTACGAAACCAGAAGCAGCAGAACGTAGATGACCTGCGTGGCCTGGTTGAGCATGGTGCAGGCCTTCTGGTAGGAGTCGTCCAGGCTGCATGAAAACATGCTGTCGGCGCAGCCGTGCAGGAAGCAAGCCCACACGATGGCCAGGTCATTGCGGAACGACCCGGACTGGATGAACCCGATCGTGTAGGAGACCGCCGGGTAGCACAGCATCAGCGCCAACCAGACAAAGAAGTGCAAGGGGGCGGCGGCTGGTGCGCCGGCCGGAGCCCAGGAAGACGAGCGTGACGAGCAGGGCAGAGCTGACAGTGACCAGCACTTCCACGAGGACCAGGATGCCTACTGGGCTGGCTGCCCACGCGGCCGCAGCGCGGGTCGAGTTCCAGACAGAGAAATTCTGCTCCATCTGATTGTTGTGACACTAGCTGGGAACTGCAAATTCGCCTCCTGCTGGATGACTCTGGCACTCTGTTATCAACTGGGAGGTAGGAATTGGAGATAAGGATGGAGATGGAAGAAGTAGAGAGAGGTGGGAATCCGAGGTAGTATATATTTGTTAAGCAGGAATAGCCTTAGCACGGCGAAGAGAGAGAGAGAGAAAAAAGAAAAAGGCAGGACTAGCCTTACAATTCGATACCCCTCTCTGCTCCTCTCTCACGTCTAATTATACCCCGATTATCCAGCAGCGTAACCACATGCAATTAGGCCCCACTCAGCCCCAG
Source organism: Hyparrhenia diplandra (assembly GCA_015847255.1). Lineage (NCBI taxonomy): Eukaryota > Viridiplantae > Streptophyta > Magnoliopsida > Poales > Poaceae > Hyparrhenia > Hyparrhenia diplandra. Next base: position 105,429 of record JADLZK010001587.1, on the reverse strand, counting down.
TACTCAGCCCCAGTAGCAAGGAAAGTTAAAGCTTAACCACTACCCTCCACTAACTTTGTAGATAATAAGGATAAGAAAAAGATGCTGCCTGCTGCGCCTCCAATTTTGACGATTCCTCCACTCCCTTGTACACGTTGGAGTAGAAAGGACACCGAAAAGATGCTGCCCGCTGCGCCTCCGATTTTGACGATTCCTCCACTCCCTTAATCCCTCCATCCAACAAAGGACACGGAAAAGATGCTGCCTGCTGCGCCTCCAATTTTGACGCTTCCTCCACTCCCTTGTAGTACACGTAGAAAGGACACTGAAAAGATGCTGCCTCATTGTAATCCACGTAGAAAGGACACCGAAAAGATGCTGCCTGATTGTAATCCACGGGTGTGTTTAGATCCCAAAATTTGGTGCAAAAAATTTTGAGGAATGTCACATCAACTCCCTTATTTGTAGAAGACGTTTAGTTTGTTAGTGGTAAATATTATCCTACCATGGCGTAACTAGTCTTAAAAGAATCGTCTAATCGCAATATACATCTAAACTGTGTAATTAGTTTATTTTTTTACCTACATTTCGTACTTTCGATAAATGTGCCGGCATTTTGATGTGATAGGGAATCTTCTTTTGCATAGTGGAATTTGGAGAGAAAGTTATGGTGCTAAACACACCCCACGTAGAAAAACCAAAATTACAAACTGCGCCTCCACTCCCTGCTAATCCCTCCGTCCAACAAAGGACAGTATAAAAGTGGTTACAGTAATTTAGAAATAGTTTACGATTCTTGATGTAAAGTTACCTTCTACTCCCTCCGTCCCTTTTTAGATGTCGTTATGGGGTGCGTCTTCGGTCAAATTTTCTCACCTTTGACTAGGTTTATAGAAAATGCGTGCAACATTTATATCTTTAAATAAATTTATTAAAAACTAGACTTAAAGATCTTTCCGATGATACTAATTACTTGGCATAAATATTTATATATTTTAATATATAATTGCCGGCAGTTTGAAAATGTTGACTTCTCGGGGCCGGTGAATGACATCTATTTAGGGACGGGAGGGAGTATCTTTTAAGATTGAGATTTTGGAAACTGTTGGAGATTGGTGCGCCCAATATTTTTTTCAACTTGAAAACTCAATGATTTTGGGAACTAAATTTTGAGAACTCTTGGAGATACTCTAACGATACAGAAAAGATCCCGCTTGCTGCGCATCCAATTTTGATGATTCGGGGCTGATGGAGAAAGTTGGTGCATGTCTAAAGGCCTGTTTGGTGATTAAAAAAAAAGCTCCAAATTTGATTTTCTTATTCAAACACCGCTCCTCCATGGAATTCAGATTCGTAAAAATTCAGATCTGCGAGCCAGATCCATGGATTTCATAGAGCAACATGGGTTTTATACCTCCCTCATGGAATTAGGGAGATAATTACCCACCAATGCCACTGATTACACAGAAAAAATGATTCCCCAACCCCCGCCATGCTGGCCCCCGCTAGCACCCGCTGCCGGCGCGCTAGTCTCGATGCGACTGTGCTGGCCCCGCGCTCACGCCGGCACCTGTCGACATGAATTACTTGGAGCATACACCGCTTATTATCGGGCAACTCCAGTGTTTTGGTTCGAACCAAACCGACAAAGCTCTCGATACGCTTGAACAAAGTTCGTGATGCTCCAGTGTTGCATCCGCATTTTTTAAAAGGTGTGTTAATGTTTTGTAAGAATAATATAATAGTTATTAAAACTGAACGACCGATGGTTGAACCAGTTCAGCTAAAAACCGATTGAACCAGATGGTTTTCATAGAACCGATGAAAACCAGAATGGTGGGACCTGCTGACTGTTTTTGTCTAGAAAAAAATGAGGACGCGGCTCCTGCTTGTGGTAGAGTAAGTTCCAAACCAGCTGAGCAAGTGGAACATTGGTTGTACAGACAAAATAAAGATATCAAACAGTTTCATTCAACCTAAGATCCATTAAAAATAATTTTATTATTTTATCGAACTGGTGGTCAAACCAATGAGCCGACGGACTCACGGGTCCGATCGCTGGCCCCGGTTTAACAACTATGATGTGAATGCTCTCATAATTTTTGTTATGAACAGCAATGCAACATCATTTTTCTATCTTAATTTATTGCATGAAAGTACATTTATGGATGCAAGTTAAATTCACAATATTTATCTCAAGTTTTACTTTTTTTGGTATATTATAAAGGTGTTATTGGCGTGTCTTGAGTATCGTGGATGGGCCATGGGTACAGTTTACTGCAAGTAAAGTAGGTCCATTACGCGTGTCTTGGGTAATATTGTTTTCTCAAGTGTATCATAGTTGTATCGTGGGTGAATCGCCGCAGTTCCATTTCCACGAGCGTTCACGCGTTCCCAGTTGAGCGAACGATCCGACAACGTCTCTCCCTTGCTCCGCTCGAGGCGGACACGTTTGCTCGCACGCTAACCGCGTCCAGCTAGGTTGGGCGGATACTTGAAGGTGCCGTATCGGTAACCGATACTTCTTGATACACGTCGGATACTTCTTCAAAGGTTAGACGTTCAAATAACTTCTTTTATACAAGTATTTTTGGTTTTTCCATTGTTCTTACTTTCTAAATCGAATAATGTTATATAAATTGTTTCAAAACTTGGAAGTTTTCAGTTAAAACTTGCTAGATAACTACTTTTAGCATGTAATTCGTATACAATAATTATTATATTAAAATATATTGGACGTATCCCCGTGTCGGTGTTGTATGAGGAAAGGTGTTTCCACGTGTCCGATACGTATCGTATCTCGATACTCGTATCCATATCTAGGCAACATAGGCGTCTAGTATTCCTTTCCTTCTACGGGCAAAGATACGGATCATTTTTTTTCGTTTTCTAATTGAGCGGTTGAGGGGCCTGCATATAAGGATGAGGGCCTGCAGTTGCGGACGTTTCTTTTTTTTTTTTTTTTTCTACCATTGCGAATATATTCAGTGCATGCAGGTTGGTTTCGTTCCGTGGCATGCGTACACCGCACGAAAAGTTACAGTGGTAATCTTCCGATCTACATATTTATAAGTATACTATATAGTTATAGATGGTGAAAAGTTAGGGAAAAATGTCACATCAGATATTCCGTACACATTTGAAGTATTAAATGTAGACTAATTATAAAATAAATTATAAAATCCGTCTGGAAACTACGAGACAAATTTATTAAGCTTAATTAATCCATCATTATAGCATGTGTTACTATAACAGTTTAGTGTCTAATCACAGCCTAATTAGGCTAATTAGATCCATCTCGCAATTTACAAACAAACTGTGAAATTAGTTTTTTTTTTCGACTATATTTAATACTCCATGCATGTGCCACAACATTAAGATGTGACACTTTTTGAAGTTTGAAGTTTGGGATCTAAACAATGCCATAATTTCATATTTCTTTTTTTAGCAGCGTTGGCAAAGTTGTATAGGTAACTTATGTACACAAGTTGTATAGAATAACTTATATACACAAATTGTGTTTGATAACTTTTGTACATATGTTGTGTTTCATAACTTTTGTGTTTCCAAATTTTGGTATAAGTTATAAGTTAATTTTATCCTTTATGTTTAATAACTTTTGTGTTTTTAAGTTTTAGCATAAGTTATAAGTTAATTCATTTCTTTGTATTTAATAACTTTTGTACATAAGTTGTGTTTCATAACTTTCGTGTTTTCCAAGTTTTGGCATAAGTTATAAATTATATGTTATCAGTTAGTATACATAAATTGTTACTATGATAAAATACTTTAAAACTATGCATGTGGGGTCTAGTTTTGTTCGTCTCATCACATTAAATACACCGTGCAAAGAATTAAAAAAATGGATACACCGTTTAGAAGTTATAGCAATTTAAAGTAAATATTTTTGTTTTTCCTAGCTTGCGTCAGGGTGACGTACTGACGTTAGGGGACTGGGCGCATGCAGTGGTTGCTTCACGGAGCACGGAAAGAAAATGTGCGGAGCGCACAGCACTGTGGCCTGGGCTGTGTTTAGAGGCCAAAATTTTGGCCTAAAATTCTCGAATTTTGATATCAGTAGTGAACCTAAAAGATCAGAAGACGTTTTCGTTTGTTTGTGATAAATATTATCCTACCATGGAGTAACTAGGCTCAAAAAGAATCATCTCGCAATGTACATCTAAACTGTGTAATTAGTTTATTTTTTTTACCTACATTTCATATTCGGACATACGTCTTTTTAGTGCATTTATTGTTTCGATGTGATAGGATGTGATGGGAGTGCAGGAAATTTTGGAGAGAAACTTGGGGCTCTAAACACAGCCCTGTTTAGTTCGCCAAATATTTTGGGTTCGGCTACTTAGCACTTTTCGTTTGTATTAGTAATTATTGTTCCACCATAGGCTAACTAGGCTCAAAAGATTCATCTCGCACATCACAAACCAAACGGTTGCAATTAGTTATTTTGTTTAACTACATTTAATACTCCATACATGCATCAAAAGATTCGATGTGACAGAAATCTTGAAACTTGGCCTGTGTGAAAAGGGAAGGTGGGAATATTTTTTCGGAAACCTCCCCGATGGGCCCTCCGCCTGTCCGGACGACGACTTCCCGACCCAAGCGCAATGAACCGCCCAACAGCTCTGCGCTGCTCTATTAAAAAACTGCTGGACACAATTGCCCAAATCCTCCTCGCCATCCGTTGTCGCATTCTCCACCACACGCCGTTGTAGTTCCCACCACGCCTCAAAGATTCTCCACCACACGCCGCCGCTTTAGTTTCCACCACGCCGCCAAAGACACCCACGCTAAACCCATCACCGCCGCCAGGCGGCACACTCCACTCCGTACTCCTGCGCCTCCACCTTCTCTCCCCTCCGAAGCCGCGGCGGTGATGGCGGTTTTTAGGCCGGCGCCACCTTCCGACCGACCGGGCCGCCGCGTGCCCTGAGGCCTCATTTCCCACCCACGATGGCGCGGATCCCTTCTCCGCCGCAAAGATCCGGAGGGCCGTGGCCGCTGAGCCCCGCGCGTTCCCTTTGGTCAGTGTTCCGCGGGTGTCGATCGCCGCGCCGCAGATCCCCACCGCCCGCCGCCACACCCCGAGGACGCCAACAAGTAGCCGACCTCACCAAGCGCTCGACAACGCTCCTCGGCCTCGATCGAAACCCGCCGAAGTCTCGATGCCCTCCCTCCGCCGTTGCACACACTCGCCCACCCTGACCACCACCCGCGACCTTCTTCTATCCGGCGGGTCGCCTACGCTGGAGGCCACCCGCGTTCGACCGCGCCGCCGCTTTCACCACGGGCCGCCGCCAGGCACCAACACTCGCCATCGCTCACACCGCCGTGATTCCGACGTAGTCCATGACGACGAGCGGCATGCCCCGCGCTTGCCCGGCGCTCATCCTTCCTCCTCTCGACGGTGCCCGACCATCCGCCGCCCGCCACCATCCTCGCATTTCCAATACACCCGGCGACACTTGCAAAGCGTTGCATTTCCCACCGTAGGCCGTGCCGCTAGGGATACCGTGTTTCGTATGTATATGTTCCACTATTTCATCGAGATGTTGCATACTCCCTCCGGCCCCAAAATAAACGACGTTTTGGGTTTTCGTGCCACAAGTTTGACTTGATTTGTAGAAAATTGTAGAAGATTTAAATCTACAAATAAATTTGTTAAAAAACTAGATCAAAAGATCTTTCCAATGATACTAATTATGCAATATAAATATTAATCCTATTTTAATATATAATTGCCGGCGATGTTTTCTCGGGGAGGCAAAAACGCTCATTTATTTTTTTGGGGCGGGAGGGAGTATGTTGCAATAGCTATATAGGCATGTTGCAAGCATATATCACAAATGTTTTAGGTGTTTCAAACACATGTTTCAAGTGTTTCATCCGGATGTTGTAGAAGTATATCTCGATGTTTCAAAACATGGATGTTGCAAGTGTATGTTTTCAAGTGTTTCATACTTATGTTGCAAGTGTTTCATCCGGATATTTCAAAAGTAGATCTTTGGTGTTACACATGTTGTTATGGCTATACACATATGTTTTATTAAGCACATATTTCAAGTGTTTTATCTATTTTAGACGTATGTTATAATTGTTTCATTTAAATGTTTCAAAAGTAGATTGTAGCAGGTGCTGCTACTAGTGCGCCTGCCGTGGGTCACCGTGCTTGCGTGCGGCTGCAAACAGACGAGACATGGGCGGGCAGTCGCTAGCCTAACGAAGCAGACCACGACTCTTGAACCTGCATAGCGCCAGTGATAATCAAGTGGGTTGCTCCACTGCTTGACTTATATTGCCATGGGGTGCGAACTTGGCGACAGTGTTCGTGGGCTCGCGGCTTGGTTGGGGACTTGGGGTCCGTCTCTTTTTTTTTTTCTTCATATCTTCTGCAATCCAGAGATGCAAGCACGAATAAATTGATGTTTGTTTTCAGTACTCTCAACAAGCAAGCTATCAAGAAGGTCTTTCAAAAGACGATTGCAGTCATTAATTAACTTTGTGCATGTGCGCATGTGTACCGTAGCAGCAGGTGGCGGCAGGGCCAGCCAGGCGCGGCAAGCAGCAGCAGCGCGTAGCCAGGCGCAGCAGGAATAGCAGCAGAGCAGCGTGTAGCCAGGCGCAGCAGGAGCAGCGCGCAAGCAGGCGGATGGGGCTGCATGGGCAGTGCGGGTACCAGGCGCGGGGTGTTCGGACGCTGCCTCTGTCCGGACGTCCGGGCGCTATGGGTGCTGATATTTTTTTTTCTGAAAAAGGAAACCTTTTAACGTGTCCGAATATCGTTAGCTACTGTTGAATCGAGTGAGGTAACAGAGCGCAAGGTGCAAAATTCGGGCTACCGGCATACATAAACTAGCGATTCTGTTACTGAGCAAACTAATCTATAAAAATTAATACAGCTGTAGAAGTATGGAACCCAACTTACTCGTACCTTGTTCACGCCGGTACGGCCGCCCTCCCTGCCCTTCGATCGTATCTGCGTCCCCCCACCCCCACCCCCCCCCCACTCCTGGGCGATCGAGGGCCCACAGAGCAGAGGCTTGGCCTCCACAACCTCATCCTCTTGCTGCCCAAACAAAAAATAACATTAAATAGGCTATAACATATTCTACACATATATGTAGCTACAGATCTGTGAACGGAAGACCTTAATTGTTATACCGTATGCTATTAGAAACTAATCAAATTCAACCAACTCTACATCAATAATTAGTGTTGGGATCTGGTATCCAGACAAGATAGAGAAATGAACAAGGGCTAGACAGACAAAGGCTGTGCCTCTGAAGGCCTGACCTTCGCTATAGGCACTTTCTGAGACAACAGTCTTTTTTTGGGAAGTGTGCCAAGTGATATCTTTTTTATCGGGCTTGTTAGCGCTAGGACGTCCGATCCGGACCCTGGCCATCGGACGGTGCCTGTAGCAAGCGAACGAGCGCCCAACAGCATTCCGTGTTGCGAGCGAGCACCCCGGCAGTAGGCTCGCGCCACCCGGGGAAGTTGCTTGCGCTGCCACGAATGTCGCCTGTGTCGTCGGACTGCGCACAAGGACCGCTCGTGCCCCCTCCCACTTCTGACGCGCATACCACGGGTGTGTTTAGAGTCCCAACTTCCCTCTAAAATTTCCCCGCATACCCATCACATCTCATCACATCAAAACATTCAATGCATATAAAGACGATTTGCCGCCAAGATAAAATTTAGGTAAACAAAAAACTAATTGCACGCTTTAGATGTATATTGCGAGACGATTCTTTTCGAGCCTAGTTACGCCATGGTAGGATAATATTTACCACAAACAAACGAAACGCGCTACAAGTGTTTTTTCATTTTGGAACAAATGTTTTTTTCGCACCAAAATTCGCCAGAATTTTTTTTTCAAGCCCTGAATTTTGGGCTCTAATCACACCCCGTGTGAAACACCACGATCTACTTTTGAAACAACAATACGTAACATTTGCAACATACCAAAGAAACAAATGAAACACTTGAAAAATGTGTTTAAAACATTCAAAAACGCCTAGAAAACACTTGAAAACCATGGAAAAAAAAATAAGCCAACGCCGAGATAAAATAGACATATGCAAAGATCCAAAGCATGCTTCTAGAAAAAAAAGATGAAACATCGAAAAATGTATGTTTGCAACAAACATGTACAACCATTGCAACATATGCAACATCTCGATCTAACTTTGCAACATCTATATGAAACCCTTGCAACATACATCGAAAACTATCAAACATTTGAGCTATACACCTTCAACACACATTTTTTCTACTTTGCAACACAAGGTGAGTGGGGGGCCCCGGTTCCGGACCGCGGCGATCGAGGATGGTGGCGCAGCCTGGCCTCGCCCGGCATGAGGTGTCACCGCAGCCTTCAAGCACGCACATAGAGCTTAGAGGCGAGGGCTGAGAGCAAGGCGCCGGCAATCGGGTTCGGCAACAACAAAGAATCGATGGGGCATCTCGTAGTCGAAGCGCATCTCCTCCTCTCTATCGGGACGAAGGTGCCGCGAGGGCAAAGACGGCATGGCGCCGCCAGGAAGTGGGCGCATGGGGAGGTGCCATGGGGATAGCAAAATGCAACACGGTGGAATGGGGACCGGGGGCGAAGGTGCCATGGAGCATGGTGACGGAAGACCGGAGGGCACGGCCCGAGGGAGGCACCATGGGAGATGGCGGCGGGCAAGAGTGGAATGGGGTGGGCGGGCGGACACAAACACGGTGAAGCCACGATGGCGCACGACACACCGGATGGAGGTGCCGCCGAGAAGATAAGGTTGGGCGAGTGGAGGCCGACGAAGATAAGGTTGGGCGAGTGGAGGCCGACGAAAGATAAGGTTGGGCTAGTCCCGACCCATCCACATGAGCGCCTGAGCACTCCGACGATGGACGAAAGCTTCCTAGCATTACTTCGCTCAACGAAAGGCTTAAGCGAGCGAAGTGGGCCGCCCCACGCCGCGTCCATAGGACGACCGACCCGTAGCATTGCCGCCTTTTATTGGTATGGGAGTCCTGCTTTTTAGGTATGGTTACGGTATTGGAGTCTTGTTTTTAGGGTATGGTTACATATACAAATGCCCCTTTATCTACTATAAAGCATATACCGGAATATTTCAGATTGCACAGGGCCTTTCTCCATCACAACCACTATATATGGCCATGCAGCCCGAGCCTATTGGCCCAAAGCACGAGGCCGCTATTTCGCCCCAAGACGCGGCACGGCCCGCACGGTGGCCAACGGGCTCAGCTGGCATGGCCCTAGGAGCGTGCCGCGCCCCGGGCTGCCCCCTCGTGCATGTGGCCCTACAACGGCGGCCGCCCGCTCCAACGGCGTACGACAATGGCCCGATGCGGCCGCCCAGCCCGTACGGCCCACGCAAGAGCGCGCGGCCGAGTCGATATAACCAGACCCGGCCGCGGCTCTCCCTCCCCACCCCACCCTAACCCTAAATCACTGCACTCCCATGCCATAGTCGCCGCCGCCACGTGCTCTCATCTCTCGATCCGTCGCCTCACCCGCCGACCGCCGCTGCTAGCCTCCGACCGGATTAGTGCGCCCTGACTTCGCCGATGACCTCCACCTCGCCTTGCTGCCCTTTCCCTCGCTCCTCCCCCTTCGTCCCCTGATCCCCTCTCAATCTCGGTGAACTATGTGAGCTCAAGTTTTCATCCAGTCCCGCCTCTGCCGTGCGCCGGTGAATCTAATCGGTGTCTCGTGTCTCTCTCGTCTCCTCCGGGTCGGCCCTTGTCCTCTCCCGACACCGGGCTCGGTAGCGCGGTGAGTCGACAAACCCTAACCCTAACCCTAGATCCGTGCGCCTCCGACTATGAGTCTCACCTTCTCTTGTCCTCTCCTCTGCCTCTCGATTCTTCTTCGTAGGGTCGATGCCTCGATGCCGCTTCTTCCTCCTATGGCATAGACAGGGGCGGCCGCTCAAGGCTACCATCGAGGAACGGTGTCGGTCCGAGGTCGGGTCACCCGTCCGCCCATCCGCAGGCGGAGTCGCCATGCCGGGGGCGGATGAGATTCCCCCAACGACGACGTTCTAGATGATCTGGAAATGGAGGACGATGAGGACCTACGAGAGGGCTGTGGCGTTGTTCGGTATCGATGTCGGTGACGGCAGAGTCTAGGACAACGTCATCGATGTCGACACTGGCGACGGTGATGGAGGGGCCGCGATGGCGTCTAGCTCCACCAACACTCATGGTACCTCTGCTAGTTCTGGTAAGCGCAAGTCTAGTGTTTGGGCTAATTTTGATGAGATTAAAGAAGGTGATGTTAGATTTGCTGCTATCTGTAAAGTGTGTCATAAGAGGTTGTCTGCTAGATCTCGTTTTGGCACTGGTCATTTGATTAGGCACCAGGCAGCTTGTAAGAAAAAGGCTGATCATGATCATAGGGTCTAGTCTAGGCTTGCTTTGAATCACGATGGTGTTCATAACTGGGTGTATGATCCTGCTTTTGCTCGTACTGAGTTGTGCCGTTTGATTGCTAGGCTGGACTTTCCATTGGGTATAGGTGAGACACAGGCCTGGGAGGATTACATTACTCGTGCTCATAACCCTTAGTTTGTGAAGGTTTCTAGACAGACTACCACTAGAGATCTTGGTAAATTGTTTGCTGAACGTCGTGATGTGCTTGTGAAATCTGTGTTGTCTACTGCTTCTTCTGTTTCTTTAACCTCTGATATTTGGGCTGGTAATGCTAAGGAGGACTATATCAGTGTTGTTGCTCATTATGTGAATGCTGATTGGGAGTTGCAGAAAAGGGTTATTGGTTTTAGATTGATTGATGTTAAACATTCTAGTGAAAACATTATTTGAAAGGATTGCTAGTGTAACGAGGAGTTCTGGTTTTGATTGATAAGATTTTTGCTATCACTCTAGACAATGTGTAACACCCCTAGTGTTATCTGTTATCAAGTACTAAAACCCGCCATGTCATCATAATCATCGCAAAAGCATGCATAGTTGAAAAATTTTTGCAATGCATTCACTAAAATAAGTTTAAGTTTATAGATTGTTTACGCCTAGGATTTTAGGGTGGTTTAAATTTGAATAAAGGTGTTTGATCTTGTTATGTCTTTGGATAATAGTTGATAAGTATATATGTGGATTTATAATTTGTTTAAAAATTTATTTTTGAAATTGGATTTCAAAACCCTAATTCTAATACCCTCTTTTTACCCCTTTTTTCTTTAATTTCAAAATTATTCAAAATTTTGGGGTATTTTCCAAAAGCAAAAGTGTGTATCTTTTTAAGATGCACAATTTTGGTTTTTGGGGATTTTCAAGTTTCTATATAATTTTAAAAGATATTTTGAATCCAAGACACCCCTCAAAGTTGCCCCAAATTCAAATTTTAAAATGGAGGCCAAATTTGAAAATGTTCCAATATGAAAAGTGTAGATCTTGAAAAATGGAGCAACTTTGGTTTTTGGAGTTTTTCAAGTTCTATTCAAAAGTTTGGAGTAATTTGAAAAGTTCAGTTAGGGTTTGGGAGCTACGTTGTTTTCGGGGTTTTGTCTCTTCTACCTCACTGTCGCCGGCGTCGCTTTGGCCGCCTCGACGTTTCCGCCAACCTCACACGCCGCAGCCACCGGAGTGGGTTCGTGAAGGCCCTACCACCTCCCTCGTCCCCTCCTTTTTTCTTTAAAACCGCCGGACGCCGCCGCCTTCTTTTTTTTCCTTCTTTCTTCACCATTGCCGACGACCACCGCCCGCCGTGATTACGCCGTCATTGTCGAGCCCAAATCGCTACACTTGAACACTCCATTGCATCCGTAACCTCCTTTGCACACCTCCCAACCTGGGTCTCAACCCTCTTCCTCACCGAAATTCCCCACACGGCCGTTTCTTCCTTTGCCGCCAAATAACCGTCGCCGCTAGCTCCGTCGCCGTGTTCAAGCTAGCTCGATGAGCTTTAGCTTGTATTTCTTCATGATTTAAATTCGCCTCGTTGCCTTGATAATCATGCTCCCAAATGTTTCCATAGCCGGTCTCAGTGCGCGCCGAACGCCGCAGTTGCCGCCGGTTCGCACTGCCATTGCCGCCACCGCCGCCGACTTTGGTCCGCTCTATTTTCGTCCCAACCCATGTGAGCAACGTGCTCGTGGTGAGCTGTCGATCATGTCCATGCCCGTCGTTTTTCTGTTTTTGCCTTAGCATCGCCGGAACGCGCGTCGCCGCCCGTGCTTCGCCAGCAGGCCGCTTTAGTTCGATTAAGTGAGGGCTCGAGTTTAACCGACCGTCGGGATTCACCGGGTGCCCTCGTAGCCGCCGGAGAAAGCTCCGACGAGCCTTGCCGTCACCCGCAGCGCCACCGCGTCCGCTGTTGGTATACCTTATAGCATAAAATATAGAGGTTTTTAAAACGAAAATAAGGGCTTAAAATGAATATTAACATAGTATAGGGGCTTGACTAACATAATTCTACGAGTTTTGGTGATTTATATATTTTTCAGGGATTAAACAGGAATATGCCCAAGAGTTTGCAAGCCCTACGACATAAAGACGTATCCGTGACGTAATCTAACTTGGAACCTACGCAAGAATATTCTAGAAGACACCAGAAGACACCAGACGAGGGCTGGGGCCCACCTGGCAGAGCCAGGGCACGGCCGTCCTAGTTCCAGGCCGCGGCCGCCCTGGTGGGGCCCCCTATCAGCCTCTGCTTCAAGGTCGGTGCATAACCGCCTATAAGGAGCATTCTAGTCCATCCATCAAGATCGGTTTGATCCAAGGGCTGTCGTCCATCCTCCGGGGCTATATAACCAGACCCCCTGACCCCTGGGTGAAACCCTAAGTCATTCTACTCTATACCAAGTCCATCATCAAGACCCCAAGTCAAGATCCCAAGCCCTAGTTCCACCATAATTAGAGCAATAGCTATCTAGGCTAGTTCTACAGAAGTCAAGTATTGTCTTGGATTCCCGATCGTCAAGAAGTAGCGGAGCCGAGCTTCGTGGCTTCTCTCTTGTATCTAATTTGTAAGTATTTGGTTAGAATACAATTGCTATGACTTTATTCTATTTAATGATTATATTCTTAGTTATATGCTTCTATGCCTATTATGATTATATATTTAGTTTAGTATGTTTGTCTTTATATTCAAGCATGGAGTCGTATAGCGCCCCTTAGATGCGCACTATGTGGGTGGTCGACAATGTGTAAACGTGGTGTTTATACAATGTTTGCCTGTGACATCATCCTATATTCGGAAGTGTGGTAGATCGTGGATGTGATATTGCCAATGAGTCCTTTGTAATCCACCCCCAAATGTAGGGCTAGTTGAGCTTTATTACTATGGTAGACTTGCTTTGTTCCCGATCTTCCTTAGTAATGTTCACCATGTGTAGATATATTGCTTTCATACCATGATGACTAGGTGTATTGCACTAATTATAGTATGCATTGACATATAAGTAGGAGTAACTTAGGAATATTCTGTCTGCTCTACCCGACACCATCTAGTGGCATACCATGATCTTTGACTTGATGTTATCATTGTTATCATTATTATCATTATTATCATTTATCATTTATCATTATTTATCTTTATTATGTGACTTACCTAGTTTGAGTTTAGTATGATGCATATGGTTTACTCTACATTACACCACCGCAAGTGAATCGACTTAAATCATCAACCTACACATAGCCTACCCCTTCCCCTGTGGTAAAATATAAATACGATACCGGACGTACTCCCGGTGAAGTGCTACAATTGGGTTATTCTATTTGTGCGCTTGCAGATACCATAATTATAATATCATTGCAAGAGATTCAAGTGTCATATTAAGAAATATCCGTTCACGCATTTCTTTAGCGTTGTGAGCTAGGGTGACAGACTAGTTTCGTAGGCAATGCTAGAATGTGTGGTACAGCCTTTTGTGCCTATCTTGGTGAGATTAACTCCACCATAGATAATGTTACTGAGTCATACATCATAACTAACTCCGTCTAACTATATTAACTCTCCTCTCTAACTTTTCTTCGAATGTGAGATTAACTCCACATCCGACTAACTTATTAGATAGATACCATCATACATTTCTCGGTGCCGTCCCTAAGAGTGGGTCTTAAATCCATTCTTTTGTGATTGCGTTAAGAAATATCAACATCCGCCATGGCCGTTAGCGGAGGTGCCGCCGTGTCCTAGGAAGGGAGATAGGGGTACCGGCGTGTGTGCGAGGTCGAGGGAGTAAGTTGGGCCAAACCGCGTCGCCGGCGAGGTTGCCGCCGTCGCGAGGAAACGCCGGTCAACTCCGGCGGGGGGCGGAGTCAGCCGCTGGCGCTACGCTGTTGGGCCGATGTGCTTGCGTGCCGGCTGGCTGGCTCGCGTCATGGGCCGAGCCGGGCGGAATAGGCCCGAAGGCCGGTTTTCGCTTTTAGTTTTGTTTTGTTAATTTACGTTTATGTGAATAGTACTTGATTTTGTAAATTTCATATAAATTCAAATACTTGTTTAAAAATTCTAAAAATTTTTGTGTAGCCTTTTCATGATGTCTAGTTTGTATGAAAAATTTGAAACTTTGATTTTGAATAGTTTTGTTATGTTTTAAAATTACAATCTTTAGTTGAAAAATGCATCTTCCATGAATTTTAGAAAATAAAATATATATTCAAAAATCATGAAAATTGTTTGGTTACTGTTTCATGTTATTATGTACTTGTATAAAAATTTTGGAGTCACTTTGAGAAAGTTAATTTATTTATCGTTTTTATGCTTTATTTATTATTTTGATAAAATCATATGATTAGTGTATAACGACTTAGATTTTGTGTGTTTTTTGGGATTGTTTTGTGAGTCTTGGATCATACCACAATCAAATGGTCCTTGAGAACTCCTTTAATAATAGAAGTAGTTCAACAAGTTGGTTTTGTTGGGTTGCAACTTTATCGTGAAGAAAAGTTGTACTCAAGTGTTTATCATTTCATGCCCCCGCAAGCATCATATTTAAATATATGGCATCATGTTGAAGCATACATTATTTCGTGTATTGAACGAGAACGAGAGTGTCAAAGTTGAGCCGCCTTTTCCGAGGAGGGCTATCCTAGTGAAGTGGGTTCTTATATCCGTGGTGTTTCGAAGAGCCGTGTTGACGGTCACTAACGACATATTTTTTTTCCGTCAACTTACTACCATAAATGGAATAAAACTATACCTTTTTATACTCATATACATTTATTACTAACATATTTCCACTTGTAGTGTTCGAAATGTATTTTGTAGTATTTATAATAAATGGAAATGGAAATACGTCCAAAGTACGCCATCCCGAAAGCGCATTCTCAAGGATATCAAGCCCGTGGTGAAAATGGACCAAAACTGCACAATCGGACCAAGCCAAGCCCACACAAAGACAACTTCTCGGGCCAATTCAAGACGACACGCCGAAGCCTGGGCGGCCCACGCCGGGGGGTGCGCCCGCACCCTGTGGTGCGCCCGCACCCTGTTGGGGGCGGTTCGAGCCCAGCCGGCACGTGGCGGTACATTAAGTGCTCAAATGGTCGGTTCGGTGGTTGATGGCCGGTGCAATGTACCTGGACGCCCTGCTTAGGTCGGTTTAGGGGTAGTTAGGACATTTGGTCACCTCTCTCTTATGTATAAATACCTCCTCCCTCTCCCTCATTCCACACATCACACTTGGAGTCACCACACCAAAGACACTCACACTCTCTACCTCACTCTCCACCACCATCTTCTTCTTCTTCTTTTTTTACTTGGCTAGAATTGGAGTAGAAGAGCTACAAGAGGAGGACTTGTAATCTTGGAGCAAAGTGAGCTTTGGTAATATATATCTTCCATGGATCTTTCTCCATTGTGCAAGTTCTATTTCTATGATCATGGTCTAACTTATGAATTAGAGTATAGTCTTGTTTTCATCGATCATCGTATGTATAACATGATTATAGATGGGATAACGGTTCGTCGTTCCTTCGGGTTTGCTCTTGTCTTAGTCCGTCCATCCGTAGGGTGGGGATCCCGGGGGACAAGAGTAGTGCTCGCACGCGGGCATGGTGCCCGTATTACGACACCTTCGAATATGAGAGCATGCCACGGCCGTGAGGGTAGGCGGCGGGGTTGTGACAGCCCCGTCCGGCCCCTTGTAATCCCTCCACGTTCGCATGTGATATAGGAGTTTGTAAATGCTTTCCATTGGGCGGATGGTACCGGAAGTCTCCCCGTTATCCTAGACATAACCATGCTCATATCATGTTAGCATATGATCTTAACTATTCATTGTAAGACCATGACTAGAATGCATTAGATTACTCCATAGGACATTCATTTATTCTTTATCTATTTTCTTTATCCTTTACCCGGTGGATTCCAATGTGTGTGTCACACTATCTATAAACCGTATTGCTTACCCCCTCGTTATGAACGAAGTCGGTCTTTGCGCACACATTTCATCATCCGGATGCCATGCTACTTCTTATACAACATGCCTTCCTTTGGGAAAATATAAATAATGATACCCCGAATACTTTCGGGTGAAATGCTACAATGATAGATCCGTGCACTTGCGGATGAAATATCAACTACAGCAAGATCTATCACCGATGATTGAAAGTGCGTTGTCACCGACACGGTGGTTCCACTTAGTGATATCGACGGCTCGTCTCCTAGCGTAGTCATCGAGTTGGGTTCTAAACCCCGATTCTAATGATTGCGCTTAAGAAACGCCAACAAGCATTTCGACGCCGCCGTTGAAGGCATTGTTATAAGAAATCACTAGTCTGGCTATGAATATGAAATGTGCATGCGTGATAACCACTTGCTCATACAAAGCTAATCTTTTATGTTTTCTCCCGCTGTGGATGAAAAACAGATAGTGTATGTCGCTTTCCAATCGCCGACAAACTTCATCGAGAATCCCGAGGCACTCCTAAGGAAGAACATGTCTCGTACCTCTTCTTCTTTAGCCGAACCTCGGCGCTTGAGACCGACACCCCCGCACTAACCGAACCGCAAGCCATGGCTCAAAAGTCGCCCGCTGATTTCTCCGTGCGGCTGTTGCCAACGTGCCCACTGGGCCGGTGGTCAATGTTGCGGACAAGAACTTCGAGCTTCGCACTGGGCTAATTACCATGGTGCAGGCCAGTCCCTTCTGTGGACTGCCTAGCGAGGACGCCAACGCACATCTCCAACACTTCCTTGAGCTGTGCGACACGATTGTCATCAAGGACGTCGAACCCGACGTTATCAGGCTCCGCTTTGTTTCCTTTCTCCCTCGTGGGGAAAGCTTAACAGTGGTTCTACAAGGACAAGGAAGCAAGAAATACATGGGCAAAATGCTCCACGGTGTTCTTAGCTAAATTCTTCCCCATGGGCAAAACAAATGCCCCGAGGGGAAGAATCGCCAACTTCCAAAGAATTCAATGGAACCCATCCCGAGGCGTGGAAAAGGTCTGCGAGAATATATTCCAAATGCCCACATCACGGAATGGAAAATTGGTCGGTGCTCGAACTTCTATAATGGTCTCACGGCCATATCGAAGGGCACCTAGACGCCGCCGCCGGTGCGCATTCTTGTCGCCACTATTGATGGGGCAACAGCCCCGATCGACAAGATGGTAGCAAACCGAGCCGGGGAAGACGAGAACCCGGCCAAAACACAAAAAGGCATGCATCCCGTGAAGGAGGCGGATATGCTTGCCGTAAAATGGATCTATTGCTGAAGAAGCTGGATGAGCGCAGCCCAGACTCAACTAATCAACAGCGCCCAGTTTTACGCCACAGACTCACACATGACATGTGAGACCTGTGGTGAAGTTGGCCACTCGAGGGATAACTGCCCTAAGGCCCATGAAGAAGCAAATACGTTCATAAACAACAACGGGTATCGCCAACCTCGCAAAGGTTGGAACAACCATCCCGTCCCACCATTCCAAGGTAACCGGGGCTATAATCCCAATTGCACTCTGGTCAACCTTCACTAAAGGACTCTGGTGTTGGGCCAAGCCAAGATCAATGAAAACCTCACCAAAAAGATGAGCCATCAAGATAAAATCCTAGAAGGGGTGAATAACAAGCTAGAAGGGTTGACATCGGCTGTGAAGAACCAATTGAGCTTCAATAAGATGATGGAAACACAGCTAGCCCAGATTGCTGCCCAAGTGCCAGTTAACGACTCGGGTAGGATCCCGTGGCAACCCGAGGTCCCGCACGAGCCGATCAACATGATATCACTGAGGCTCAGTCAACCCAAAGAGCTGGCAAAGATCCCCGTGGACTCGCCGTTCGTTGCCAAGAAGGGAGACCCTGGGCGTCCGATCATCAGCTGTGCCATTGGTCCCCACATATTCGCCAATGCATTCTCGTGACTTGGGGGCCAAAGATTAACGTGATGTCCAAGGCTACCTTCAACCGAATCCATGGTGGGACACTTGCTCCCGCAAGTTTTGTCCTCCAAATGACAGATCAAACAACACGGCGGCAGCCTAGGGAATTCTCGAAGACATGCCGATCAAAATTAAAGATGAATACATCCCCGCAGACTTCGTGGTCCTAGACATGGGTCCTGAGGAGAATGTGTCTCTCCTTCCGGGGAGGCCATTTCTCTACACCGCCAAAGCCGATATCGGCTTGGGGAAGGGTTTCATCATCTTCCATGTCCGAGATAAGGCGGTAAAGTGCCATTCATTGGGTACAAGCAACAAAGACACCTGTATCATCGTCAAGACTAGTGTGGTGTGTTGGGGGATCCGACCAAACCCCCCCGAGCGGATGCTTTCCGCCGGAGGATCGGGGAGAAGTCGACAGTGACTATAAATAACCCGCCCTAAAAAGTGTGTTTTACAAAATATTTTATTATCAAAACAAAACAAAATTTTTATTACATAAAATCTATAAGTAAATATTTTTGAAAACTAAAATAAAGATCTTTATAAATAAAATAAATTTTTCTATGAAAAAGCAAGAAAAATATTTCCTAGATAAAATATGTTTTCAAAATAAATTTGTAGTATATAAAAAAAAAGAAAAAAATTTTGAAAACTTTTGGGGAAAATCAAAAGGGGAGAAAACGGCCGAACCAGGCGCGGAGCAAACAACGGTCACAAACTTTTCATGACCGTTGTGCACGCCCGCCAAAATCCAACGGCAGCCCGGCAGGGCGGTGCGGCCGCACATCCTGGTGCGCGCTACAAGACCGCCGGGCCGGCCGCCGCGTGGGCCCCGCCTTTGCCAACGGCTACTATCCGTTGCATGGCGCGCCCGGTCGGTTGCTCGGCTATAAATAATCTGAGCACCGGTGTGAGAGCACCCACCTTCCATTCTCACTCTTTCTCACTCTCACACTCTCTCCCACTTTGCACTACACTCAATTTTCTCCACCAAAAATATTGTGTCGAAAGCAAGATCACGGGTGTGAAAGTTCATACTTTCATCTAACCCTTGCACACCCGAGATTTTGCTCAATCATTTTTCGTAGCCATGAAGAAAGCCGGGAAGATTTTCAGCGGGTTGAGGCGATCATCAAGGCATAGCTCGCGGCACACAAGCACGAGCTCCTTCAACCTCGACGAGCAAGAAAGCTCCCCATGCAAGAAGATGCTACACCGGGCGGGAGGTAGAAGCTCAAGCTCCCCGACTCTCGACGGCGGCCGATGCTCCATACCTCGACATCGGGGGAACCCGAGATGCAAGCATATCTCCTACTCAAGGATCGTGTGTTCCAACACACGCCCGGGATCGACCCCGACCTTCTCGAACAAACAGGTATGGACGATGAATTCCGCACTATTTGGAAAAGCAAAGGTGGCAGGATTATCCCCTCTCGAGGAGGAAGGTTCTCGCCTCCTAACAATCCAGCTTTCTATGCACTTTGGTAGAGGACAAGCTAGGCATTTCTTTCCGCCTTTTCGGACGTTCTTATCATATTAAGTGGGCGGAACTAGCTAGTCAATTGGGCTTTAATTATAGATGTGCACTAGATGTGGATGCTTTTGCTTTGCCCGCTTTCGCTCGACCCCAGCTTTGGGAAGAGATTACCGGTGCTCATGAGACCGGTGTTTTCAAGCCTCGCCACTCACAAATCCAAAGACCCATCACTTAGATTCATTCATCGCTGGATATCTTTGGCGCTGTTTCCTAGGCACGGGGTTAGATGGGTGAATGAGACTGAACTTAAGCTTCTCTATGCCGCTGTCGGTAAAGGTAAAAGTAGCCCCAAGTGGTAGAGATGTGCAGAACCTTCACCATATTATCACCAAAGTTGCCGCTCCAGCCACCGCACATCGATTATCACACGACGCGTCGCGATTGGGGCATTGGACAACGAGCATGTTGAGTATATATCCACACCCCGTGAGTAATCGGATCGCCGCGACTAGTAGTATTTGGGCACCTAGCAAAGACGCTACCGACGTGAGAGCTTGCGCATACTTTTTTCGCTATACAACCGTGATTCGGTTACCTAATCCGGATCTACGCTTGTATAAAAGCCGCCTTTGACTTTTGAGCTCGAAACTGCTAATAGTGTACGCAGGAGAGAGGCCCCGAGCAGTTCTACCCGCAGTGTCGAGGCCGTAGGCCGGCTCGAGTTCTCATGCAAAGATACTTCACGCCACCACCACAAACTGGCAGACGCCCCGGCAGAGGGTTCTATCCTTTGGGGACCCTGTGGTTCATGCCCTGGTATGATCCAAGGTGGGAACCTCCCCCATGATGCCCGCACCATCGCCCCGAAGGAGATTCGAAGCATGGAGGGCCAACATGGTGGACCTTTCCAAAGAGCCCGAGGGTATGCCCCCGTAAGTCCAAACCAAGACCATCGCGATACCTGGACCGGAGGTCGCCAACGTGCAGCTACGTAACCTCGACGTTCGTGCGGTAACATTGAGCATACACTTAACACTCATGTGCGTAACACCCATCGCTGGCAAAGAAAACCGGGAATACCGAACAAGCAACGATGGGATCAGCTCGAGGCAAACATAGCTACTACTAACGCACGCGAGGAAGCATTCGAGGTACCGTGGCTTTAATCCGGATCGAGGGCCTCCGTGATAGCTTGGGGGAGGACCCCCGCAGTATCATTGCATTGCATATTTACTTTCATCAAACTTTGTTTTATTTTAGCATGTTTAAATTCCAAAGAATCTTGCATTCAAAAAAAAAAAAAAAAATCCAAAAATAGAATAAGTAGCTCTTCTTGTGCTTTCATGTCTATACATATGAGCTATGAAAATGTTTAGTTTTAGTCCCTTGTTGAAATGATGAATAGTTGCTCTGTCTTATGCTTTGCATGTGCCTAGTTTATAATTCGAATTTCAAAAGTTTGGGTTTAGTGGCTAAATCTAAAAACTCATCCCGAAAAACCCGATTCATGTGGGTTGCATAAGCTCTATCCAAATTTAAGTTGTTGCCAAGTATGATATGGTACAAATAGATTTACTATGATTTCGTCCCAAAAGAGATACTTGACGTCCGAAACTAATTTGAAAGAAAAGAGAAATGCTATGGGCTATGCTAAAAAAAAAAAAGAGAAAAGAGATGAAAAATGGACATGTGTCCGAGGGCTTAGTGTAGAGCCCACATCTCCAAAAAAAAAAAAAGAGAGAAAAAAAGAGAGGAAATAAAAGACAAAAAGTCTAGGGCGAGAAGAGCCCACCTCTCCAAAAATATATATATATATAGCAATAAAGCCCATACTTTCTCGAAAACCAAATATAATCTCAATCTAAATAAATCCCTGATGAGAAAAGTTGATCAAAAGGATGAATGAAGAGTATTTCTCATTATAACCGTTTCTACCCGGCAACCGCCCAAGGCTTTGAGAAAAGCTAAAAAGCCCCGCTACGATGAAAGGTAAATAAAGGGTGAGAAAAAGATGTGCCATTTTATTCAAACTATAGTAGAAAATCTTATTATAACCCCGCACTTGTGAAACATAACCGCATTGTAGCAACTCCCGATCAACGACCAAGTATTTATCTTTTGCTCGAGGACGCCAAGAAAGGGTAAGCTTGGGGAGTTTGTTGACGGCCACTAACGACATATTTTTTCCGTCAACTTACTACCATATAGGAATAAAACTATACCTTTTATACTCATATACATTTATTACTAACATATTTCCACTTGTAGTGTTCGAAATGTATTTTGTAGTATTTATAATAAATACAGTGGAAATACGTCCCAAAGTACGCCATCTTGGAAAGCGCATTCTCAACGATATCAAGCCCGTGGTGGAAATGGACCAAAATCGCACAACCGGACCAAGCCAAGCCCACAAAGACAACTTCTCGTGGCCAATTCAAGACGACACGCCGGCTCCGGGCCGGCCCACGCCCTGAGGGGTGCGCCCGCACCCTGGTGCGCCCGCACCTCGTTAGGGGCGGTTCGAGCCCAGCCGGCGCGGGCGGTACATTAAGTGCTCAAATGGTCGGTTCGGTGGTTGATGGCCGGTGCAATGTACCTGGACGCCCTGCTTAGGTCGGTTTAGGGGTAGTTAGGACATTTGGTCACCTCTCTCTTGTGTATAAATACCTCCTCCCTCTCCCTCATTCCACACACCACACTTGGAGTCACCACACCAGCACACTCACACTCTCTACCTCACTCTCCACCACCATCTTCTTCTTCTTCTTTTTACTTGGCTAGAATTGGAGTAGAAGAGCTACAAGAGGAGGACTTGTAATCTTGGAGCAAAGTGAGCTTTGGTAATATATATCTTCCATGGATCTTTCTCCATTGTGCAAGTTCTATTTCTATGATCATGGTCTAACTTATGAATTAGAGTATAGTCTTGTTTTCATCGATCATCGTATGTATAACATGATTATAGATGGGATAACGGTTCGTCGTTCCTTCGGGTTTTCTCTTGTCTTAGTCCGTCCATCCGTAGGGTGGGGATCCCGGGGGACAAGAGTAGTGCTTCGCACGCGGGCATGGTGCCCTGGGTATTACGACACCTTCGAATATGAGAGCATGCCACGGTCGTGAGGGTAGGCGGCGGGGTTGTGACAGCCCTGTCCGTCCCCTTTGTAATCCCTCCACGCTCGCATGTGATATAGGAGTTTGTAAATGCTTTCCATTGGGCCGATGGTACCGGAAGTCTCCCCTCGTTATCCTAGACATAACCATGCTCATATCATGTTAGCATATGATCTTAACTATTCATTGTAAGACCATGACTAGAATGCATTAGATTACTCCATAGGACATTCATTTATTCTTTATCTATTTTCTTTATCCTTTACCCGGTGGATTCCAATGTGTGTGTCACACTATCTATAAACCGTATTGCTTACCCCCCCGTTATGAACGAAGTCGGTCTTTGCGTGCACACATTTCATCATCCGGATGCCATGCTACTTCTTATACAACATGCCTTCCTTTGGGAAAATATAAATAACGATACCCTCGAATACTTTCGGTGAAATGCTACAATGATAGATCCGCGCGCTTTGGATGAAATATCAACTACAGCAAGATCTATCACCGATGATTGAAAGTGCGTTGTCACCGACACGGTGGTTCCACTTAGTGATATCGACGGCTCGTCTCCTAGCGTAGTCATCGAGTTGGGTTCTAAACCCGATTCTAATGATTGCGCTAAAGAAACGTCAACACCGGGATATATCGTCGGTAAGGCAAGCCTCGGAGCATAAACCCTTCTCTATTTTTACAAATACTTTATTCACCTTAAGTCTAGTGAAATGTGCATTAGGTTAGTAGGAGTTGGTTGATACTTTTTTGTTGCATGATTATCTTGATCTACGCTATTCCAAATGTTATCCCACTAGTATGTGTAGGTCGATCTCTTATGCTTAGTAATGCTTAGACTTCTGTAGAAGTCGAATGGTGGTTTCACCATTTGCGAGATATAGGTTTTATCTTTGTTCCTCCCGGCTTTGGAAAAAGAGAACACCCTAATGGTGGTTCATGAGAGCATGTTATGAATGTGGTAGTGATGAATTTGAGATCAGACGGGACTTAGGTTGAAAAGCCGGCGGGACTTCCTAGCTGTGCTTGTCCCGTGTTGATCGGTTAAGGACCGTCCGTTGAGAGGATTGAAAGTTCAGGACTATTGAACGTAAGTTGCGCCCGAGGCCTTCCGGTTAAGGGCACATCTGCCTGGGCATCATCCTAGTTCAGTCGAAACCAGTACTGACCACATACTCCGGTAAGCCTGATCTTGGGGGTATGCCAAATCGAAAACGGCAACCACGCACTGGGAGTGGAGAGATGGCGGGAGTAGCGTGTACCCGCTCTACTTGAAATTTGGTACGGGCGTATGGGGTATGCGTGCTCGGGTGATGCGCACCTCGTTTTCGCTTTTGGACGATCCGGGAAAGGGTTGATATATGCAAGCTTAAGTGCTACATATGTCGTGTGGTAAGAACTCCCCAGTTGGGTTATAATCGATTCGAATCGTCCGTTGCTCCTTGGATATGGAGACCCGTTCTTGCTGCCCTCACATCATAGTAATTGAAGAAACAAGATTACTTATGGTTTTGAAGAGAAAAGAGATGGAGATATGGATATGAGATGTTATGCTTAAAAAGTGTTTGAGATAGAACAGTGCAAATCTATCTTTATAATGTTTCAACCAAAATTGCTTGCTAAAAATATTGAAAGTAAGGATCCACTTGTAGTAAGCTTTTCTCTCGCAAACTCCCTTTTCTAGCTCTACTTCCCTTAAGCCAAAGATATCCTTGGAGTCCTTTTCTTTTTTGTCGGGTAAGTCTTGCGGAGTACATTGTGTACTCGGGATTTGTTAACCCTTGTTGCGTGTGTTGACTCGTCTTTGTTAACTGGTTATGTCGGTGGGCTCGACATGATCCGGTTGTCTTCTAGTTCTACTCACTTCCGCAAATTAAGTTAAGTTTACTCAAAAGTAACTTACTCATATTTTGTAAAATTAACGTTATTATTCTTTTCGCACTCGATTCATATTTTTGTAATAAATTTTGTAATGTTGTAGCTACTCCTTTGTTGATCCCGATATGAGACGTAAATTGTGGTGTAATCGGGTTTTCCGATGACACCCGACAAGCTTCTTAAGTTATTGGGTACATCTCGCACGGTACCGCCGAGGTCTTTGGGACAATGACAAAAGTGCGTGTGGGCCCCCTGAATTTAGGAGGTTCTGTTACACAATGCTTCTTCTAATTCTAAGGCTATGGAGACTTTGGCACCTACATTCTTTGGTTACTTGGGTTCTCATCCCGCACCTACACCTTCCGATCCTAATAAGTGTAAGTATTGTCCGTGCATCAGCGTTGCCTATCATATCATTAATCTTATTGTAAAATCTAGAATGAAGAGGCTAAAACCTTTATAGAAGATTTTAGAACCGCAATTAGCTTTTTAAATTCCTCTAATCAAAGAATTGCATTGTTTAAAGAATATTGTGTTGCTAAGTGTGTTAGACCTAGAAAGTTTGGCTTGGATATGGATGTTAGATGGAATTCTACTTATCTAATGCTTAAGCACTCGGATTCCATACAAGAATATATTTTACGTGTTCATTAATTCTCATTATGGTTCCGAAGTTGCTAACTAGAAATCATTGGCTTGTTGCTGAAAAATAATGGAGTTCCCGGAACTCTTCTATGATTCAATTGTTGTTCTCGTCTGGTGTTTATTATCCCACAAGTCCACTTGTTTTGCACCATAGATATTCCTTCTCATTTGCATGCTGCTGAAAAAGATCGAACTTTAGAAATATTGCTGCTCCTATGAAACTTAAATTCCTTAAGTATTGGGAGGAAATACCACGGCTATATTCTTATGCATTCATTCTTGATCCTAGAGCAAAGATGAGAGGATTCTTTAATGTGCTGGAATTACTTGCTGAAAGTACTGGAGCTAATTACAATTCATACTATGCTGATGTCAAAACTGAATTGTATCTCTTGTTTAACAAATATCAAACCAAGTTTGGTGCAGCTAGATCTCAAAGGGTTGCACAGCCATCAACTCATGCGGGTAAGAAAAAGCGTGCATGGGGAAGGATTTTTGGAGGCCGTGGTGGTTCTGGTGTTGTTGGTCCTCCCCTATCTCTTCCACCTCAACTTCATCTGGCTCTGTTGTTAGTGAGCTGTTAGCTTACTTAGACAGTGATTGTGTCACCTCTTATGAGGATGACTTTGGCATACTTCTTTGGTGGCGTGACCATAAGCTGACCTTTCCAGCCTTATCTATTATGGCTAGAGATATCATGTCTCGTTCCTGTATCTACCGCCTCTTCCGAGTCTTGTTTCGCTTTGACAGGTAGGATACTTGAAGAACGACGGCATCGGGTCGTTGGCGGAGAATGTGGAGATGCTGACCTGCATCAAGGATTGGGAGCAAGGAGCAAGAAGGGAACAGCACGCGGCCGAGGACATAGAGCTTGAGGTGGCATTCAAGAGCCTATACCTTGATCAAGAAGAAGTGGCGGGAGAAGCCGGACTGGTGGAGCTGATGCTTCTGCTACTTAGTGTGTTCAAGACTTCAAGCTGAGTGAGTGATCTGTGAGCCTGTGACTGTGAGATGTGAGATGACAGATGAATGAGTGAGCTACTGAGCTGTGGACTCACTGTAATTTTGTGCCACTATGGTTTGTAAGACACTAAGACTTATTTTCGAGCTGGCTACACTCTTTTTCCTTTCTAGGTTTCTCACAAGGGTGAGTTTTACCTAGAAAGGTTTTTTTAATAAGGCAGCATTGTATAAAATAGCTCATTTTGATTATCTCTTTCATCATGTCTATTATCTGTTATTCCCATGTTAATGTACTTTAAATTCTGGATTTGGTCGTCTTTGTAAGGTCAAGCTGTGGGCTGGCACGGCCGTGAATTCTGCCGTGCCTAGCGGGCCGGCACGGCACGAAATTTGTACCATAGGGCCGTGCCTGGGCCGAAGGCCAAGCACGAAGCACGTACAGGCACGGCCTGTTAAGCACGACGGCCCGAAACGGCCCGGCAGTGACTATGCCGTGCTGGCCCGGTACCGTCCCGTGCCGGGCCGTGCCGGTCCGTTGGCCATCTATAACAACCACCTCACCGAATGGGCCCTTGTCGAGTCATCATCAGGCTTGCTGGGCCGTTGGGCCCATCGGGAGGACTTGTATGCGGAAGTTGAGGACTTGTACTCCCGGAGACTGTTGGGAGTATAGGTTCGTGAATTTTGAAAAAAATATAATTTTGTTAACATTTAAATAAAAATTAAAAAACACACTTGGTGGCACACCCGGTGGAGGTGTGTGGGCCGTGGGTCGGGCAACGCGTACACCCTCGCGTGCTGTGCGTGTAGTGTCTGTGGGACTGCTTAGCCTTTTCTCTTCGAGATAAGAATAGATAGATTGGGGGGCGATTCGGCGGAAGGAATATATTAGGAGCCAACGTGGCCTGATGGGCACCCGAGAATGACAAGCAATGGTGACTTCGTGAGCCCCTAAATCGCCCCACCGAGAGTACACTCAACTGCAAAAGAGCTTTTGGTAGCCATATGAATTAGACGCCGGCAGGCTATCCGAGTGGCGCAAAGGTTTGAGGCACCAACAGGCTATCCAGGCTACCATGGAAACGAAGCAGCCGATGAGGATATTCTGCAAGGCGAACCCATCCTTGAGCATGTCCCTTAGGGACGACGGTGAGGTGATTCTCGTCCGTAATGACCCCAACGATGAATCCCAGGTAAAAGAACATATCTCTGGCCTTGGTAGCATGGAAACAATTTTTTTATGGATATATACCTTCTGTTCATATAGGCCGGGCGTATGTGTTTTTCCTGTGTTTGGTTGCTTGATCTTGCTTAGCTAAGCTTAATTAGTTGATGAAGACATCAGCGGAGGGAAAGCGAGCCCCTGTGATCTGCTCCCCGGCCTCTCTCACTAGGGCGCAGTAGGCAACTACTCCGGGTTTCTAGATGGATCTGCTATGCTATAGCTAGCTCTCCCATCAGATGACTTGTGTTTTCCCTGGAATTAATCTTTCCACCAACATACCTGGGATACTCTTAATTTTCACATATTTGGCTTGGTCATTTGTTGCTGTAATTATTAGTCTTATTTACTCTTAGTTTTGTTGCTTGATCCATGTTGCGTTTGTGTTTTTGCATATGAATAGCACTGGATCCTGGACTACGACAGCATAGGGAAACTGATCGATGAACAGGACCGTAGGGCATTTGCACTGGTGCATGGAACCAAGAAACAAGCCCTGGTGTGTTGTGTTGTTTTTCTTCCTTTGACCTTTAATTTGTAACTTTTTTCTTCCAATTAATGAATCCGGCCGTCCTCCTACCGTTTCTAATAAACAAAAAAAGATACAAACCGTGGAGAAAGGATGGTATCAGCTGAAGCTGGCTCCCTACAGCAGCGACAATGGTGTGAAGGTCTCGATGCTGTGGTCGTTGGGCGTCAAACTCGACAGCGGCTTCAGCGAAATACGAGCGCTCAAAAACTTGAGAACATCCCTCAACGCCAGCGGCGGCGGAACTCCCGCCGTCGGAACGAAGGTTGTGATCTTTAATTCAGAACCATATTATGCTCATGCCATCTGGAAGATTGTTCCTGTCAATCATGCATGATAACTCTTTACCCAGTTTGGTGGCCAACTAGGCTAAATTAGACTTTGCTCCTTGCTAGTAGTTCAATTTTGACGGAGACGGGGATTGTCCCGTCACCAACCCCCTTATTTGCTTTTAGCTGAATAAACTTAGGCCACATGTTTTTTTGCCGCATTCATTAAATTTTTTTTCTGTTGTCTATAAATATCAACAGTAGTCCACCTACATGTGCCTTACGTCATATACCAGGAAGTTTGATTGCGTGTTCGGAGCTCTCAGCCTGGCCCAGTGGAAGGCCTTGTTTAGATGGCTAAAATTTCTAACTTTTTTCTCACTTTCTCTCCATCACATCATATTAAATACATCAAAAGATATATGTTTAGAGTATTAAATATAGGTAAAAAATAACTAATTACACAGTTTAGATGTACATTGCGAGACGATTCTTTTGAGCCTAGTTACTCCATGGTAGGATGATATTTACCACTAACAAACGAAACGTGCTACGATTAATGCGATGTGACATTCGGTTACAATTTTTAGCCATCTAAACAAGGCCGAAGCAATATGGATCAAGCAATATCAATATATTTATTTATTACTCTAAGATGTTCTCCCGAGCCAAAGCCAAAGAATGATGCGCGACCGGATCCAAAGAAGACGGAGGGACGGCGAGGTCTTGCTACCCAGAGGAAGAAGAAAGAGCACTAGATCTGGGCGCTACTACTCCCTCTGTTCGAGAAAGACCGGCTGTTGTTTTCGGCCTCGGCCGAATACACTTCTACTGTAGCCGAAGCGCATCGAACCCTTCGACGGAGTCCCGGGGGCGAAGGAGCGAAAGAGATTGGGCAACCGAAGTGACTTGAAACACTATTTATATTCAGCCGTAGGCTTTTCCATGACCATAAAGCCCTTCTACCCACTACGATTCTAGGAATATTCGGACTCGCCGGGGTACTTTGGTCCTTCGCCCGTCGGAGCTCACCTACCCACGCTGGACCCTCCAACTCCTCGGCCCGCTACCCGCAATTCGTACATCCGGAACACGCGAGTTAGGGGCGAACTTAGTTCCGCTTAGCGCGAAGGTATCTTCGCGCTGCCGAAGGCGATCGCCCCTTGGACACGGGTCCGAACGGCAGCTTCACTCCGGCGAATCCGGTTTTGCGATAGCGCGCGAGAATAGCCCAAGTGGCGAAGGCGAACCCATGTTTCGCGGGCCCGAAGATATCTTCGGGTCCTTAAACCTTTCCCCGCCCGCGCACGACGCCTCCGAAAGTTCCTTCGCGAGGACGAATGCAACATTTGCCTCGCAAAATCATACGGCTCGCCCGAGCGTATGTTTAGCGGGCCCGAAGGTACCTTCGGGTCCGCGACCCTTCCTCGCCGAGTCGACGCCTCCGAAGGTTCCTTCGCGAGCGGAATGCAACACTCGCCGCGCGAAATCGTATGGCGCGAGAGGGGGATGGGTGCATTGTCATGCTCCCTCAACACCGGCCGTCCCTCCTATTCAAAATTTGTTCAAAACACCGCCGTTCTTGGATGCGTAGAGCTCACGTAAATAGGATAGTAGCCGTATGGGGCCCACTCAAAACCATCGCTCCCAATGTCACGTACTCCTCCGTCCCATAAATATTTGCGATCTCGCTTCGAGAAATCAAACGTTTAACTTTGACTTAGTGTGCATAAAAAAATAATCATGTTTATGATGTGTAACAATTATCATTAGATTAACATTAGAACATACTTTAGAAATAATAAATATTTTAAGATATAAGTATTGATGTTACTTTATATATACTTGTCAAATTTAAAAGAGCTTGACTTCTAAAAAAAAGAGACGTATAAATATTTGTGGGACGGAGGAGTACGGGAAAGACATCGTGGCCCTAATAAAATAAAAAGTGAAAGCCTTACGCGTACACGTGGACGCTGGCCCCTCCACAGGTTTCATCCCAGCATTGTATCCTGTGTCGCTACGCGTAGCAGTTGTCCCGAACCTTCGTGTTGTCCTGCTTCTTAGGCCATCCGCACGTTCCTCTATTTACTCTCTCTATACATCCTAATCATCAAGATTCCCTTCTTTACAGCATTCTCTTCCGCACTCATCTCTTCTTTATATCTCTACTCTATTTCAACTACCATCGGTGGGGTCCACTTGTAATGTTATCTAAATATATCCATGTGAGGTCTAGTTTTGAAGAATTTATCGTTACGAATTCACCCGCCAATCGAATTTAATTTGGTCTTTTTGGTTTGCGAGTTATAATATTTTTTTTTTTGGCTAGTGTCATCAATGGGGCCCGCACTGGCGCATGTTTCCCTCCCCTGCCTCCCGCTCCTGCCTCCAGCGTGGGACCCATCCGTCCTTTGCCGTGGTGCCTGTATGCCTGGTAATGTAGCGCATGCGAGGGACTTCCAGGGTGACAGCTCAACGTTGCAGTAACCCGCTGCAGCAGATTTTTCTGGCGTGGCACCCGCTAAACCAGTTCAGGAACTTTTCACGGATGCGAGTGCGGACGGTTTTAGGCCAGTGTCAGTGGGCGTTTCAACCGGGTTTCACTCGGTGACATATCAGCATGTGAGCTGAGGTGGCAAGATATTAACGAGGAGAGAGAAGATTTGAGTGTCGTCCAGATGAAACCCGAGCTGCACGGGTACCCAGGCGATGAAACGCAGATGAAACGCCATTGAGAGCGTCGGAGTTTCATTTCATCCCCTCCGCGGGATCTCCTGCGAGCGCTCGCAGAATTCCCTCCCGCATCGCTTCCTGCCTTCCCCTTCCTTTTCCTCGGGCTAAATCCATTCTCCACCTTCGATTTGTTTCCCAGGTCGTCTCCTTCGTTTTCTCGGCGGCGGCGGCGGTACCCGCAGGCTGCGGCGGCTGCGGCGGCACCCGCAAGATGATGCGGCGGCGGCGGCGGCGGCACCTGCAGGATGCGGCGGCGGTACCTGCAGGCGAGTGACGACGACAGCGCCGCAACAGCATCTGCGAGCGGAGGGCGAGCGTCGTCGGCAAGTGGCGACGCAAATCCACTTCGCCCCCTCTTGCTAGCTCATGTCGAGGACGACGCATCGGCTGGAGGGGTGGTCGGGCCTGAATTGCAGTAGCAAATCTGCACTTTCTGAATTGAAGTTGCAGTAGCAAATGTGCAGCAGCCTTTGTGAATGCGATTTGTTTGGTTTACAGTTTTTGATTGCCTGAATCTTGTATTTTTGAATCCTGTATGAGATAGACAATTCTGAATTTCAGTAGCGAATTCTGAATTTCAGTAGACCATGCATGCAGCAAACATACCAGATCACAATATCTTGGATTATTGGTTAAAGAAAGATTGGTGGAACATATTTGGAATAAATTTGGACGCCGTCGAATATATCTTGAGTTTACATGGCATATTTATGGATGACTACATAGTTTACATGGTACATAGGATCACAACATCATGCACATATTATCTGCTGCAATTTATCTTGGATACTGTGAAATGAAACCCTACTAAGAGAGTCAGTTTCATTTCTCATTTCAAGTGTACAAAGCCTACGCATAGCCTTTGAAACAAATGAAATGAAAACCCACCACCGGCACGGCGCCTTTAAGTAGTAAAGAGCTGCAATGGCAGACTCTCAATCATTCATCATAGGGGTATTTCTTCTAACTTGCCAACCACCTTAGTTTTGCTGCTTGGTTATAAAATCGTAGTCTTTCTGGGGCGGAGGGAGCATGTGAGAGTGTGACAAGCCAAAGGTAGGTGTTGACACAGAAGCGGAGTTCCACACCAAGTCTCACCAATGGCTCCGATGCGATAAAGAGGAATCCAGTCGGCAGCGAAGACGGAAAAAACAAACTGCCAAAACACAATTAAGATCAGGACATACCGGGGCTGTGTACACGCAGATGCTAGTTTGGACCTAGCGCATACCGGACACGGCGGTACTCTCTGTCTCTCGCACGTTTTTCCTCCATTGCTTTCTCCGTCAAGGAAAGCGAGTTTATTCTGTCTCCATTGTCTCTGTTTTGCCCGCCTTTCTTCACCCTTTGATGCATCGCCTTTTGGAAGCGTGCCGGGAACAACTACCTGAACCAAGAAAAATAAACCACTCATTCAACTTGAGTAAGACCAAGAAGAATTTGAATGCACTACGAACCCGTTTTCAACGTTGAAGACAATCTATCGATGAGTACGACTCCTGGCGTGTGTATACGATAACAAATCTCACCCAAAAAACCAATCGCTAATTTGGACACGTAAATGCTAATAATGTTTATTATAAACTTGATCAAACTTAAACTAGATTGACTGACATAGATCTTATAATTGCATATTTTGTAGATAGAGATAGTAGTAATGTTTTACAGGACATCGAACGGTGTGGTATTTATTACTGCCGCAAGAGAGCAAGTTTCACCAAACAATACATCGGCCTTGTTTAGTTGGTGAAATATTTTGGGTTAAATTTATCAGAAGATTTTTCGTTTGGATTTGATAATTATTGTCCCACCATGAACTAAATAGGCTCAAAAGAATCATCTCGTAAATTCCAGCCAAACTGTACAATTAGTTATTTTGTTTACCTACATTTAATACTCCATACATGCGTCAAGAGATTCGATGTGACGACCATCAGAAGACTTTTTGGTTCTTTTTCGTAAACTAAACATGGCCATATATGATGTGATGTGCCAACAACAATCCGACACGGCCACATGCCTGGAACAACTACCTGAACCAAGAAAAATAAATGACTCATTCAACTTGAGTAAGACGAAGAAGAATTTGAATGCACTATGAACCCGTTTTCAACGTTGAAGAGAATCTATCACACTCAAAAAAAAAAAAAAAAAAACGTTGAAGACAATCTATCGATGAGTACGACTCCCTGGCGTGTGTATACGATAGCAAATCTCACCCAAAAAACCAATCGCTAATTTGGACACGTAAATGCTAATAATGTTTATTATAAACTTGATCAAACTTAAACTAGATTGACTGACACAGATCTTATAATTGCATATTTTGTAGATAGAGATAGTAGTAATGTTTTATAGGACATCGAACGGTGTGGTATTTATTACTACTGCAAGAGAGCAACTTTCACCAAACAATACATAGGCCTTGTTAAGGTGGTGAAATATTTTGGGTTTGGCTATTGTAACATTTTTCGTTTGTATTTGGTAATTATTGTCCCACTATGGACTAAATAGGCTCAAAAGATTCGCCTCAGAAATTCCAAACCAAACTGTACCATTAGTTATTTTGTTTACCTACATTTAACGCCCCATACACGCGTTAAGAGATTCGATGTAATCTGACATCAGAAGACTTTTTGTTCCTTTTCGTAAACTAGACATGGCCATATATGATGTGATGTGCCAACAACAATCTGACACGGCCACATGCCTGGAACAACTACCTGAACCAAGAAAAATAAATCACACATTCAACTTGAGTAAGACAAAGAAGAATTTGAATTCACTACGAACCCGTTTTCAACGTTGAAGACAATCTATCGATGAGTACGACTCTCCTGGCGTGTGTATACGATAACAAATCTACCCGAAAAAACCAATCGCCAATTTAGACACGTAAATGCTAATAATATATTTATTATAAATATAAACTTGATCAAACTTAAACTAGATTGACTGACACAGATCTTATAATTGCATATTTTGTAGATAAAGATAGTATAATGTTTTATAGGACATCGAACGATGTGGTATTTATTACTAAGAGCAACTTTCACCAAAGAATACATATACTCCGTATTGATGTGATGTGCCAACAACAATCCGGCCACATGGCGACACGTGCCGCGTCAATCAATTGAGCTTATCCCTTCTTTACTGGCTGGACCAAGAATATACTCCTATATATGATGTGATGTGCCAACAACCCACATGTGCCGCATGACCCCAGTTGAGCTTATCCCTTCTTGGCGAGCTTATCCCTTCTTGGCTGGCTGGGAATCTCAAGATCAATTTGGACAAGGTACAGATAAACTAAACTGGAGAGAGGCTAACTGGCTACTGCGTAAGGAGTCCACCACTGAAGAGCCGACCAAGAACCGCCGTACCTTAGCGAGATAACATGGATCAGAAGAAGCCGATGATGAAGATATTTTGCAAGATGAACGAAGCCTTAAGCGTGGCTTGCCGTGGCAAGGATGTGATTCTGGTTCCTGCCGACTCCAACGATAAATCCCAGGTAAGGACCATATCTGTCATCTACTATCTAGCATGAAGATTTTCCCATCTACTATAAATTAATCTCAAAGCAAATTGTGCGATGTGGGTGGTAAATTCATTTCTGGTGTTTGGCTGCTTGATTTGCTCGGCCCATGGGATCGGTGCTTTGATGCTTCTAAGTCTCAGACCTGAAGTTTCCGCCTGATCTCTCGCGCCAGCAACAGATGATGATGTTACCGTACGTGTGCGTGATAATAACTTTTTTTGTTCCCTTGGTGATGCGTTTGATGCCTCTGTTGCATACGAATAGCACTGGATCATGGACTCCAGCGCCGTCGGGAATCTGACCGATGACGAGGGCAGCAAGGCATTTGCACTGGTGAATAGAACCACAGGACAAGCCCTGGTGAACGGAGACTGGGCGGGCGAGCTTGAGCTGGCTCCATACAGCGGCCATGTAGGCGTGAAGCTCTCGATGCTGTGGTCGTTCGGCAAGCAACGCGCTGATGGCTTTAGGGAAGTTAGAGTGCTCCAAAACCGTGATCGTACCCTCAACGCCCTGGGCGGATATCCGGTAGAGGAGGGAACGAAAGTTGGGATCTATTCTCCCACAGATTATGATCATGCCTACTGGAAGATTGATCCCATCAGCGACTGCAAGTGATCCACGTACTGATTTATTCAAGAAATGTGTGATTTATTCTGCTAAAACTTATACCCATATCCACGATTGATCGCGGTTCTACGTATTGCAGATGAACCAATTTAATTTTTGTGCTGAAAGGACCTCGATCTGTGCTGAAGAATAAATTAAGGTAACTTAAGATATATTGGGATTGTTCCATCCACCACTAGAGAATGCTCCTCCGTCCAAAAGATTAAGTCATATAAGCATAATTCAGTTTTTTTTTCATAAGTCTAAATCGTTTAAGCTGCTATCACTTGTTTCTCGGTTTTCGGCACATGTGACTTCTGGTATGACAAGCCAATGGTGTGTTTGGTTGAGTGGATATCTATGGATGGAAGATGGCCATGCATGAATAGCTAGTGTTTGGTTTAGTGGATTGGCTGGATATGGATATCGACGGCAGGGCATATTGCTACTAGTTGCCGGATATAGTGGCCACCAAAAAAAACTAGCGGATGAGCTTATCCATGTGTTTCTAATCTTTGTTATTTATATATATATATACCACACAAACACAATAAATTGCAAAATTTTCCATGTGTTTCTAATCTTTGTTTTATATATATATATATATATATATATATATATATATATATATATATATATATATATATATATACACACACACACACACCACACAAACACAATAAATTGCAAAATTTGGTTATAAATTCGATAATATGATATGATATTCTTGAGTTATTACTACACTATTCAAATTCGAGAATATGAACGGGGCACGAGCGTTCACGCTCAGGCACTTTAGTTATTATATTCAAAGTAATAGCCTTTACTATTCAGCTACTATGCAACACTATGCAGAGAGAGATAAAAATTCAAGACTACTATTCGAGCACTATGCAATGCAATATAAAATTCAAAGAAACTTACGAGGATGCGGATGAGAGAATTAAATATGCAATGCTACTGTATGACGAGAGCGACTTCGTGATTATTAGATGCGTGATTATTAGTGTAAGTGCGCGATTAGTGAAAATTCGTGATTATGCGTGCGGGTTATGAGTATGCGTGCGAGATTTCACAGGGATCTTTGCAAGGTTGGCGAGACCGATCTTTCGCCTCGCGTGCGACTATGCTTGTGTTGATCCTACTCGGTACTCACCGTATGCATCACTGGTATGCTTCATAGCGGCAGCCTAATCCTATCCCTCTAACGCTAATCCCCTAGCTCGCTTCTCTTCGTACCATATCCATACTCCAGTGAAAAATTTTCAAAAATACTCTTGAAGATCATGCGCCCGAAAAATATAATCAAAGACGATGCATGCCGGCAATATTACGGTGAAGCCACGACGGCGTTGCTATCCATGCATGCATGACATCAATTATTGAAGACCTTCGGAGTTCGCATGAAATTTGAAGGCGGTGTCACTTTCATGCAACGATTACAAGATGATGTCGAAGACGACATCCTGAAGGTTCGCTGGAGATATTCATGAAGGCAATCCACCAATTATTGAAGGTTTCAGCGTGAAGCGGAATATAAACACGAAGGGCGCTGAAGACTTATGCGCCGAAGTCGGAAGGCTCTTCTCGTTCTATAAAGCGAGAAGGAGCGCTGCATTCGATATCGGTGAATCGCGCCCTCATAACACCATCCACTCATTGAGCACTCATACTCCGGAATGCAAAGCCTAGTCTCCGGGAATCCTCGAGATTAGCAAACCATAATAGTAGTAGCGGTAGTACTCCACTACCACCGATAATACCACCTTTGTAAATTAGCTTATGACGGAGGAAAGCCGTATGTAAGCTTGTTTGCTTTAATGGGGAAACCCCAAGCACTTAGCACAAACCTGATTACCTTACAAGCGAGGAGAGGATCGCGAGGACCTCCGTCATAAGCTAATTTACAAAGGTGGTATTATACGGTGGTGGTAGTGGAGTACTACCGCTACTACTATTATGGTTTGCTAATCTCGTAGGATTCCCCGAGACTAGGCTTTGCATTCCTCGGAGTATGAGTGCTCAATGAGTGGATGGTGTTATGAGGGCGCATTCACCGATATCGAATGCAGGCGCTCCTCCTTCGCGCTTTATAGAACGAGAAGAGCCTTCGACTTCGGCGCATAAGTCTTCGCCCTTCGTGTTTATCCGCCTCAAAGAAACCTTCAATAATTGGTGGATTGCCTTCATGAATATCTCCAAAGAACCTTCGTGATGTCGCCTTCGACATCATGTTGTACCGTTGCATGAAAGTGACACCGCTTCAAATTTCATGCGACTCGGAAGGTCTTCAATAATTGATGTCATGCATGCATGGATAGCAACGCCGTCGTGGCTTCACCCGCAGTATTGCCGGCATGCATTGTCTTTGATTATATTTTCTGGTCGTATGATCTTCAAGAGTATTTTTCAAAAAAAAAATTCACCGAGTATGGATATGGTCTTCCACGCCCTAATGATTGATGTTGCAAAACATCAAATCAAAACTCGGCATGCTTATTCTCGTTATTCCCCGGCCAAATTGTTGATAACATCTTATCAACATATGCAAATATATATTCATTAAACTTCCAATATATTGATTTTGCTTATTTAATCAATATATTCAAAATCCGTATCCTCAAAGTTGGCATATTTGATGGATAGCCAACAATTCTACAGTATTCTTTTCTTAGTTGAGTTTCTTCACCATAGTTGGGTTTAATCAATCTTCCAACTCCTTTTTGTATTATACTATATGCATTATAGTATTCTTGGAAGAATATTTTTGTTATCTTATTTTGATACATCATATGATAGTTTGAGTCAAATATGACGTCACCTCCTAATTCTTTTGCCTCACTAAATATTCTACGCTTATCATGATTCGTTTTCTTCAGTAAATAATTCTTTGTAATCTTCCTCAATTCTCCAAACCTTAATTAAAATATATTGACCCTTTTTAATATATATATCATGGGTTGCGGTCTTATTGGTTGTGTGAATTTTGGTGGATTGGAACAAAATTTAATCTTATATTTTCCATGGATACATACTAACTTCTTACATGCTTCTTTAATGGCCTTTCTAAGATTAGATTTATTTATTTCTTCCAATGTACCATAAATATCATGGATTAGCCCATGATCTATAAGGGTTTGGAGTGATATATCATCATTATTATTTCGTTGTATATTTCTAAAGTATTTCAAGTCTATGTCGACCATGAATATTATAAATCTTTGATGAGGCTTGACAATGACTATTTCATCAATATGGATCACGGAAGACATTTGCTTTAACAATCATTCCCGGATGTCTTTCTTTTTGCTTCATATATTTTTAAGAAGTATTCTTGTATATCTTGAAAGGTCTTATAGTGCCTTTCAAAGATATTTTGCCCATATTAAGTCTATAATATCTTGTGTAAAGTATGACAGGATATGTTTAGTTTTAAAAACTTAATGCTGGGAATGAGAAATTCTTGTGGAATATTATTCTCATATTTACTTCTTTCTTTCTCTAAACCTATATCTTCGATTTATTTTTCTCAAATTTTATATTTGCTTTGTTATGCTATTTTTTTCTATCTTTTTACGCTTGGTTGAGCATAGCATACATGCTTGTTTTAAACAAAGATCGCATGTTGCTCTTTCTTCCCTGGATCTTGATAATATATGCAATATATACATCTTATATTCATTCCCTGCAAAAATAGATAAACATGTGTCGATATAAAGTATGATATTCTTCTTTCTTATGCTTGGAAACTATTTGATCCATCATTTCAATTTTTTAATCCGGATAATTCATCAATTAAATCTAATTCTTCATCACTTGATTCCTGTTCTTCATCATATTCTATCTCATCTGTTTCTATGATTGAATATATTGATTCATCATCCATTATATCATCATCACATATTAAAATATTTTCATTTACGCTGCTCTATTATTAAAACCTTTTCTTGTTCTTCTTGCTTATTAGAATATCTTTTCTTGTCTTTATTAGGATAAGTTACGCTTAAGTGATATGGAGAATTACAGATAAAAACATCAACAAGTACTATCATAATTCTTTTTTAGATTATATCTTCTTACATTTCTCTTATGTAAGAAAGGAGCTCTATTATCGGATCTTCGTAGAAAATATCTCTTCTTCATTCTTATATTATCTTTTCTATAATTCTTAGGGTATTTTTTATACTTGGATCTTTCTTCTCCATATGTCAATGGTATTTGAACTATATTATTACGAAAATTATAGTCGGATTGCTTCATTGATCTTTAGGCTTGTATATTAGTACATATCTTTCTTAATTGTTTAAAAACAAAAGTTATAGCCCCGAGAGATATTATATATGCGTTAGTACTGTTTTCTTTTTTATATTCTTCATGTATCATAGAACCTAAAGGGTCCGGTAATTTATTAAAGTATTTTTCAACTATTTCAATATTATAACCTTGTTTAGTCATTTGTAGCATTATATAAATAATGTTGAGAAAAAATGGCTGTATTTTCTTCCAATTAGTTAATGATAACTTTTCTAATTCTCTTAATTTTTCATTTTGTAAAACAAGAAATCCTAATTCGGGATCTTCACCTATTACTATACTTGATATAATATTTGCAAAATTATGTGGATTACTACCGGCTCTTTTTTAATTCTCCATAAAATATAGGGAAAGATTATACCCATTGTTCCCATAAAACTTTAACCGATTCTCTTAAAAAAGTTTCTAAATATGTAATCATATCTTCTACTCTATTTCCTATATTATGTTGATTCTGTATATATTTTTTTGCACTATTAGGTTTTTTCATATGCTTTGAGTATATTTGGCCAATCTATAGGATCATGTGCCGCTAGATTCAATATGGCACCATCATTCTTATAATTCTGAAATTGAACCTTTTTCTTAAAATCTCTTCTTTTGAACCCATATGAGTATATTGGCCCGGTATATAATTAAATGTAGAATCTTCTTTTTCTCGGTGGCCATTTTCCCGATTTCTAGTTAGTCTTTCTCTTTTCTGTCTCAACCTTTATATCCGGGCCTCTTTTTCTTTTTGATGAAGATGGATCTATATCCATTGCTTCTATAGAATTGTCTATTCTATGTAATTCTTCATATTCTAAAGGGTTTGTAACCTCTACCAAATTGTTATTGTTTAGCTCCATTATATCTTCATCATCTTCTTCTTCATAGCTTTCTAACAATAACTTATTATTTATTTCCCATTGCTCATCTTCACTTATCTCTTTTTCTTCAATATTTTCTATTTTATTTTCTAATTATTTTTTAGCCTTCTTTTCGTTTGTTTAGTGTAACACCCGGTTTTAAGGACAAAACCAGATGATGCTATATGTGAGCCCCGGAAGTCAAATCTCACATATAGTTTACAAATAAATGGTAATCAATTCACAATGCTTAAAATATAACGAACAAAATATAAAAGACATAACCTCGCCTAGCGTACGCCAGAAAGACACTCGATCTTCTAGTGTGGACTCCACAGAGGAACGACCGACCGGTTGATCACAAGCCTAAACTTCACCCGAGGTGTGGGAAATAGCAAGAGTGAGTCCATGTCGAACTCCGCAAATATAGCTAGGCAATATCTACCCAAAACCCATGATCATTATAACATAAATAATGAATAGCATGAAGCGATAAATCATGAACAATTAAATAAGCATGTATAGCCAACGATTATATCATAAACAACATTATCAACAGAAAGTAAATCCTTCCCTCGGTTTTCCAGGCCGTTCATAACCACGAACACGGCCGATATATCGCTTTTAACTCTGCGCAGAGGTGTACACTTTCACTACGGGTCATGGTTTCCACAAGAGTAGGTCCGCGACTCCCTAACCAAATGAAAACCACATAAAGCCTTTCAAAGGGGTTATCTAAACATGCCGGATAGCGATAGGGCTACAACCCATTCTCTTCCGTTTCGGTAACCACCGACACGAGTAAACACTATCCCCCGAATCGACTAAAGCCGAGCCATGTGACCCCCATAGCTGTCTTGTATATCCCGGATTTTGCCAAAGGATAAGTCCTTATGGAGAGCTAAGAGCATCATAAACAAAACATAGCTCAGCTCTTTCACCCTATGAAACATGTTATCAACGATTCATATTTAACGTTCAAAGGTATAAACATTAAGCAAGTCATAAGATCATGGTTTAAAGCTAGCATATCTCAAAACTATACTTGCCTTATATATAGATCCTTTCTTCAAGTCCAATGCTTTCCCAAAAACACCTTCTTCATCAACTTCTTATAGACCATCAACGTAAAAGTTCACCGTCTACCCGATTCCAATCAGCAACAGACAAACAGATGGATCCAATCATACATGACAAACAAGACTACAATTAGAATAGTACACCAACAGTAGCGAAACAGTTTGAAAAGTTTATAAAACTATTCTACTGTCGCTACGATCACATCGACGTAAAGATCATCAAAAACGGAGCTAGAATGGAGGAGTTACGCATTTCATAAGATTTGCATGAATAAAATAATAAATTAAATAAGACTTCGAAATTCAAAAGTTTGAAAACCTACTGAACAGTAGCGTAAACACCTAGATTACGGAATTACGAATCTAACACAATTTGAATGGAGCTAAACGGATTTAAAATCACGAAAGTTATAGAAGTTTGAATCTGTGAACTCATTTAGAAATAAAAATAAATCAAATTTGATTTTGATTGTTGGATAGTCTACGAGCTAGATACTGGAGGAGCTTAGGATCTATGTAGCAAAATTTTGATGAAGGAGTATATGTTATAATCTGGACCAAAGATGGGACAATTGATGACTCAGGATGATTGAAAGTATTCCATTGTATTTCTAGATTTATTTGTCTAAAGGAAAACGGCAAGAAAACGTACTTTATGTCATCATGATGTCACAGAGTTAGCAAGGGTGACATCATCAAGCTAGCAAGGCTCGGTGAAAAAGAAGCTTGCATCGTGAAGCATCACGGTGACCAATTGATCTTGGCATTTTAGAGCACTAGGTGCTCGATTTGGAGAAGACTGATGTGTGTAGGACTCCTCCATGGACGGCGATGAAGCAAAGCTAAATCTGGAAGCGGCGCGGGGTTAGGTCAGATAGGGCTCGGCGCTACACGTTGTTGTGCAAAGGACCAATATATGTGCGTATACATACATGTATATATAGAAGAATGTGGCACATGCATATAGAACAATACGGCATCGATGATATAAAAACAGGGCAGGTAGCGTGGATCATGGTAATATTACCTAAGGATCGGACCTCTGCAGCGGCTCTGGGTTTGATGGATATACGACGGCTTCCTTGACTGGAACCTCAGCATGGGTGCCGCGAACGTCTTCACGGATGAAGAGCTGATCTCGTGATGAGAAGATGGACGACGACGTACTGCTCAACAGGGCGTGCGGCAACGAGCTCTCCTTGACGTGAAGCTCGTCAACGGTTTGGAGACGGCGGCGAGGCTAGGGTTTCTGGCGGCTGCTGGCTCGGGCGTAGGCGGCTGCTGCGTCTAGGGCACGTAAAGCCGGTGAGACGAACGATGACGACTTGATTCTTATAGGGCGCGCCAAGCACGCCGAAGGGAAAGGTGGCCGGTCTTGCGGGTCTTTGCGTCTTGCAGCAGGACTCATGTCCAGTCGAGTCGAACTCGATCAGCAGATGAAGGAAAAGAGATAGGCCAGCTCCAGCTGGGCTCTTGGGCTAAATTTGGAGAATAGGAGGAGGAAAAAAGAATTGCCTTTTCTTTTTATTTGGACTCAAATTCAAATAGAATTTCACAAAGAATTTGAAAACCTTTCTAAACTAAATCAAAACCAGTCACCTCATCAAAAATAAAATGCAGTGGCATGAATGCATCAATCATGTCTCTAGCCTTATGATAAATTTTAATTTGTCAAAAATATTTATTTTCCTATATTTCATGGGCACAAAATACATAAATAAATCATTTTATTCTATTCTCAAAAGATGCAAAATTTGGGGTGTTACACTTAGACACAACTTTAGGTTTCTTTATTGGAACATTAAGCTTTCTATTATTTAATTCTCTTTCTTGCTTAAGTTAGGTAAGTCTATAAATTTCCCTTTTAAAATAAACTTCTTTTTCTCTTATAGCAGGCCATTTGCTTATTCCATTAGTAAAGTATTCATTAGGGATATTCTTTATCTTTTGTTTATAATGCTTTATTTCATTATCTATATCTAAGATTTCTATGAATTCACATATACTATTTCTTCTATTTTCTACTGATTTTACTTAGAACTAGATGTCTCTAAGTCATCTAGGCTTCTATCTTCATAACCTACAAACCTAATACTAGTTGAACCTTCTTTACTTTCATAACTTATATAATCTTTAGGTTGCTTTAAAATCTTCTACTCTATAAGAGAACTTATATTCCATTCTTCTCCTCGCCCTTTCTTCAGAACTTATTTTTAAAGGACTCATAAATTTTATTCCTTTAGACTGCATACTTTCAATCACATTATTCACATTTATTTTATATTTTGTACCACTTCTATTAGTTAATCTTCCTAAGAATTCTATGCTTACTAATAGATTTGTTCCTTTAAAAAATCTTCATAGCCTTTAGTCCGAAAACCAAAAGCCATCTTATCTATAAATTCTTTTTTACCGGCATTAATAAATCTGGAGCTATATATGTTATCGGCATATTTTCATTCATATCACCTTCTAAAAATCCTAATCTTTGCTTTATTCACCGAATCCCATCTTTTATCTAACAAGGTTATCAACACTTTTTGCTCCTAATTTCTTCCTTGTCATTCCTTTAATTCCTATGATATACATTCCTTGGTGTATATATCTGTATCCACTATATTTTAATCCATTTTCAATTTGTTTATTAACTATATTTAGTTGAACAGGGATTATTTAAAACACTTAATTCTACTTCTCTAGATATTCTATATAGCCCATTTTTATTTTCAAACCAACCCATTTGATATATTTGTTGAGGTTTTACTTTTCTTAATGTATTTTTCGATATCTTTCAAGATCTCTTTCTACATCTATCATTTCTTCTAATGTTTCAACATTTTCACATCCTCCTCGTTATTTTGTCCATAAGCCCTAAAGGTCTTATGTCTCTATTTACTACTTGGAGTGATTTGTCATTTCTAGATAAGTCATCGGGTATTTCCATTTATCTGAATTTAATGATCTATTAACTACTTACGTAGATGATAGTACAATTTCTTTGTTA
The DNA here is from genome assembly GCA_015847255.1 of Hyparrhenia diplandra. Lineage (NCBI taxonomy): Eukaryota > Viridiplantae > Streptophyta > Magnoliopsida > Poales > Poaceae > Hyparrhenia > Hyparrhenia diplandra. The sequence continues at coordinate 60,823 of JADLZK010001587.1, read as the reverse complement.
TGCTCAAACGATATTAGAATTCTCAAGTTTCTTATATAGGTATGTTATATCCTCTTTAATATAATCCGTGATCTCGCTACTTCTTCCTAGATAAGTTTTGCTTTCTTCCAAAGCTTATAAAGCTAATTCTAACTTATTATTGATAGCTGAATATTATTCTTTTAACTTTGCTTATGCTCTTTTTAAAGACTTTCAAATTTTAGTTCTAAATCGTCTTGTCTTTTACCCCAAGTTATATAGAAATTATGTATTAAGTCTACTAATAAATTTATTTGACCGTGTGAAGTATGCCAAGTATGTTCTTCGAACTATTCGATGCACTTGATATTTATATTTTCTTTAGTCTTCACGCACTTTCCAAAGATTAATTTCTAAATTCAAATAATGTAACTTTTCAATTTTACTAATTTTTGGTAACCACTTAGTTATTATTAACCCGAATCCGATACCACACTTACACAATTATATTTTCTTAAATATTTAGAGAACACTTGGGAAATATTCAGATTTGAAATTCAAAATTTAAAATTCATGAGTTACTATTTATAGCACTATTCAAATTCAAGTATTACTATTCAAATTCGTGTCACTATTCAAAATATCGAACAATCGTTTAAATTCGAATAAAAATAGTGCAAGAGCACTCACTCGTGAGTGAATCGCACACTCAAAAACTTTTTACTATACTTGCTACTATTTGATCACTATGCAAGCACTTCGTATTATTCAAATGATAGCGACTCTTGCGTGAATATTCGTAAGTGCGTGATTATTATGAACTTAATTAGTGAATATTCGTGAATGCGCCGTATCGCGCGGATATGTATGCGAATTAAAATTCACGGGATCTTTGTAAGGTTGGCGAGACCGATCTTTTACGCCTACACGCGCGACTATGCTTGTGTTGGTCCCGCTCGGTACTCACCGTATGCATCACTAACTCGCTTGAAAGCGGCGGCTAATCCTATCCCTCTAACGCTAACCCGATAGCCGTTTTCCCGTCATGGCGTAGAACGCTAAGAGCTTTGTCGTCTCCCGAGCGGTTCCACCCAGGGAAACACTTCTCACTTTTCGAGTTCTCTACAAACGCCTCCAACACATGGGCTAACACGAGAACAATACAAGCGAGAGGTTTCTCCTATAGGGTCCCTAGAACGGATGCTCAAACTTATATGGACGGCCTCTGAGAAAAGCGAGGGATTCTCAAAGCTAAAATTGCTCCATCAAAGCAAACAAGCACATACGGCTTTCCCTTTGAAACCCCAAGCACTTAGCACAAACCTGATTACCTTACAAGCAGGAGAGGATCGCGAGGACCTCCGTCACAAGCTAATTTACAAAGGTGGTATTATACAGTGGTGGTAGTGGAGTACTACTGCTACTACTATTATGGTTTGCTAATCTCAGAGGACTCCTGAGACTAGGTTTTGCATTCTGAAGTATGAGTGCTCAATGAGTGGATGATGTTCTGAGTGCGCATTCACCGATATCGAATGCAGGCGCTCTCCTTCTCATTTTATAGAATGAGAAGAGCCTTTTGGGACTTTGACAGATAAGTCTTCAGCGTCCTTCGTGTTTATCCGCTTCCGCTGAAACCTTCAATAATTGGTGGATTGCCTTCATGAATATCTCGAGGCGAACCTTCGATGTCGTCTTCGATTATCATCTTGTACTTGTTGCATGAAAGTGACACCGTCTTCAAATTTCATGCGAACTTTGAAGATCTTCAATAATTGATGTCATGCATGCATGGATAGCAACGCTTCGTCATGGCTTCACCGTAATATTGCCGGGCATGCATCGTTTTTGATTATATTTTCTGGGCATATGATCTTCAAGAGTATTTTTCAAAAAATATTTCACTTTGAGTATGGATATGGTCTTCCACGCCCTAATGATTGATGTTGCAAAACATCAAATCAAAACTCGCATGCTTATTCTATATATATATATATATATATATATATATAAATATATAAATGAAGAGTGTCGCTATCCTCGCAACACTAACGATCAATATTTAAAGACGCTTAGTCTTTATCCTTCAGAAGCCATGCATGCACGGCGTCAATAATTGATGTCCATGCCACGAAGCCTCGCCTGAAGATATCCATGAAGACCGTCACCAATTATTGAAGACGAAGGACAGCCAGATAAACACGAAGGACGCCAAAAGCCTTATCCGTAAAGAAGTTTTCGTAAGGTCAAGACATATCCGAAGACCCCTCTCTCGCTATAAAACGAGAAGGGAGACATTCGCATCCCGCAGGTGCACACAGACCTTCATCAGAAGGAGCCCCCAGCATCGAAGACACCACTCATGCCTAGCCTGATCTCGTAAGCACCCCGAAGATCAAGCGAATACCACTAGTAGTAGTACTCCACTACGCGCCACTCGCACCATACCATCCTTGTAAATTAGCTTGTGACGGAGGTCCTCGTGATCCTCTCCTGCTTGTAAGGTAATCAGGTTTGTGCTAAGTGCTTGGGGTTTTCCGAAAGGGAAAACCATATGTAAGCTTGCTCTGTGAAATGGACTGAGTTTTTCCATTTGTAATCCCTGCTTTCCTTTAAGCCGGTTCATATGGGGCGAAGTCTCTATGCTAGGGACCCTATAGGAGAAACCCTCCTTGCTTGTATTGTTCTCGTGTTAGCCCGGTTGGAGACGTTTGTAGAGAACTCGAAAGCGAAAGTGTTCCCTTCGGGTGGAACCGCCTCGAGGAGACGATAGGGCCGAGTCCCGTGTGAGCTTGGTCAAGGGTTAGTTTGGGAGGAGACCGGGTTAGCCCGGTTCAAGGCGAGTTAGTGATACATACGGTGAGTACCGAGTAGGATCAACACAAGCATAAGTCGCACGTGTAGGCGTAAAGATCGGTCTCGCCCGACCTTGCAAAGATCCTTTGAAATAACCCGCACGCATAATCACGAATTTCCACTAATCACGCACTTACACTAATAATAACGCATCTAATAATCAAGAAGTCGCTCTCATCATACACAAAACTTTGAATATTTTAATACTCTCACCCGCATCGTCGTAAGTTTCTTTGATTTTTATATTGCATTGCATAGTGTGTCAAATAGTAGCCTTGAATATTTAAAGTGTCCTGCATAGTGCTCTAAACAAAGGCTTGAATATAATAATCAAAGCTTGCCTTAGTCACTCACGGGTGAGTGCTCGCTCATATTCCCGAATTTGAATAGTAATCGTAATAACTCAAGAATATTCAAGGATATCATATCATATTGATATATATATATATTTAGAGATTTTATTGTGTTTGTGTGGTATCGGATTCAAGTTAATAAAATTTGATTTTCAAGAGATTACCAAAATATAGTAAAATATAAAATATTGGCAAGATAGTTGAATATTGATCATAATGGAAGAATATGATAGCCGATTTAATATTACGAGCAAAAAGTTAAATAATATTCCTAATGAATACTTTACGAATGGAATAAGCAAATGGAATGATATAAGAGAAAAAGAAATCTTTATTAGACGAAAAATATATAGCCTTAATAACATAAAGAAGGAAAGAGAATTGCGAATAAATATTCTAAAATACCAGCTTATAATAAATAAACAAGATGATGTGTTGAATGATAATGATAATCACAAAGTTAAAAAATGTGGTGCAAGATAATAATATTAAAGAGAATGAGATAAGTGAAGATGATCAATGAGAAATAAATAATAAGTCAAGTTATTAGAAAATTACTAAGAAGATGAAAATAATGCTAAAAATAATAATAATTTTATAAACTCCTTAGGTGATGAAGAATTATGCAATTTAAATAATGCTATGGAAGGTTTAGATATAATATCTAATAATATCAATAATCCTGAACTAATGGATCAAGATAGTTGTATACATGATTGGGTAAAAGGAAGAGGTGACTATAATGTAAAGTGTACCTTCTGCATATTCTATCCTAGTCAAGACAATAGAGCTACATGCAGAAATGCTTAAAGCAAGTATGTGTTTTATGCCTAAAATAAATAATCAAGAATGGAAACATAAAGTAGAAATAGAACTAGAAGATAGAATATTAACAAAGCAGAGTTAGAAATTTAGAAAATAGAATAAATAATTTAGAAGTAGAATTAGAAGAATTAAGAACTAAGATAAAATTTAATGAAGTAAGTAAAATTAAAGAAAAAGCTATTGATAACACTGAATTAAAAGATCAAGCAGTGTTAACTACAAAAAAAATGATAAAACTATGCAATTAAAGGAAGCCATAATAAATTTTGGTAGTAAATACATAGTTAAGTTACCATTCAAAGAAATAGTAGATATAAGAATACCTATAAAATTAAACTTAACACCTACAATCGCTTATAAAACAATAGCACTGCTAGATACCGGTTGCACAAAAAAATTTAATACATGATAAATATTTTATAAGATACCTAGAAATAGTCCATACAATAGATCAAGATAAAGCGTAAATGTCTACCGATATGTCTCGGAATAACAAGATTCTATAATCAAATAGCTTATAATGTTGAAGTACAAATAAATAATACAAAGTATATAATAGATGAGATCACAATAAGAGATCTATCCGAATAAATGTTGATATGTTGTTAGGTCTAAGATTTTTTACAATTTCCCTGTGCAAACAACAATCATACATGAGCAAGGAATTACATTTGTACCTTATCAAGATAATATCCCATATATAACAGAAGTGAGAAAAAATATAAATTCTAATTTAGAAATTAAAGAAACTAATAAGAATACAAATGAAGAGTTAGGTGAAAAATATAGAAGATTTTTATTTAACAAATACATGTATAGAATGCTTTGGTTTACAATCTTTAGCGCCAAATTGGTATAGAGATATAAAATCTAAAAAAAAGATATAGATAAAATAGTTCAAAGATTGGAAGATATCCAAATAATTAGAGAAATACCAATAAAGCATTGGGATAAGAATGGTATAATATGCAAAATTAACATAATAAACCCAAATTACATAATTAAGACGAGTCCTATAGAAGCAACACCTAAAGATATAGCTGAATTTAAAATGCATATAGAAGAATTACTAAAGCTAAGAGCAATAAGAGAAAGTCGAAATCCTCATAGATCAACAAATTTTTATAGTTAGAAATCATGCTTTGAAATAGCTAAAGAAAAATCAAGAATGGTTATTAATTATAAAAGACTAAATGATAACACTATAGATGATGGTTATAATATCCCAAATAAACAAGAATGGATAAATAGAATACAAGGTCAGTAAATATTTCTCAAAATTTGATTTAAAAGTCGGATTTTGGCAAATAAAAATGGCGTAAAGAATCAATAGAGTGGATTTGCTTTTACATGTCCTCAAGGTCATTTTGAATGGATAGTAATGCCTTTAGGATTAAAGAATGCCCCTGCATTATTTCAAAGGAAAATGAAAAAATATATTTAATGAAAATCAAGAATTTATAATAGTTTATATTAATGATATTTTAATCTTTTCAAGATCTTACAAAGAGCATATAGCTCATCTCGAAACCTTTTTAGAAAGGTAGAACAACATGGATTAATACTTTCTAAGAGAAAAATAGAAATATGCATAGAAAAGATAAATTTTCTAGGACATGAAATAGGAGATGGAAAAATTTATTTGCAAGATCATATTGCTAAGAAAATTTTACAATTTCTGATGTCATGAATGATAAGAAGACTTTGCAACAATTTTTAGGTATAGTAAATTATGCTAGAAATCATATTGAGAATTTAGCAAAAGTTAGCTGGACCCTTGTATGCTAAACTAAGGAAAAATGGACAAAAATATTTTAACTCAAGATATAGAGCTAGTAAGAATTATAAAAGAAAAGGTTAAAGATTTGAAACCTCTAGAATTACCTTTAGAAGATAATTATTTTAGTATAGAAACAGATGCATCGGAATTAGGATGGGGCGCTATACTTAAGCAAAGGCTTAGCAAATATTTATCAAAGTTAGAAGAAAAAATATGTAGATATGCTTCGGGTAAATATAAGTTAAAAGCAATAAATAATACTTGATAGAGAAATTCTAGCAGTTATAAATGCTATAAATGCTTTTAGATTATATTTAGGATTCAAGAAATTTACTGATAAGGACAGATTTGTGAAGCTATATGTAAATACTATAATAAAGTTAATAGCAAGAAAAGCTCAACTAGAAGATGGGTTTTGTTTGAAGACATTATTACTGAAAATGGTTATAAAGTTATATTTGAGCATATAAAAGGGAAAGATAATATTTTGCCTGACATATTTTCACAATCATCCCTTTTGCGGGGAATGAAGAGGGATCAAGCCCTAGTCCATATGAAAATAAATTTTACCATTTTGGAAATGATAATAAGTTAAGAATTTTTCCACCAAATACCTTTAATTTTTTAAGCCAAAAACCCTGTTAACCTAGATAATGTTCAAGAATGCATATTAGATAATTTTTGGTATCAATATAATAATAGAAGGGAAGATAAAGGTTATTTGTTGGCAATATTAAACGACTGGCGAGAATATTTTTATATGATTAATGGAAAAATGCAATAAAAAAATATCACCTAAATGTAAAGAAGAGAAACCTTTGTATGTTATATATGAAGGAGTAAGGCCCGTGAATTTATACAAACATATGAAGAAGTTATAGCTCAAAAAAATAGAAAGAAAAAGAATGAAGGGGGTATACAATGGAAAAAATATTCGAGAAGTTGATCAAGCTTTATCATGGGCAAGAAGATTAATAGGAATAAACTACTTTATAGAGCCGAGTTTAAAGATTATATTCAAAAGCATAAAAAAATAAATGAGAATAAGATCAATATGACCGGAGCAAATACCCCGAAGCTAATTCATCAAGAGTTCTATATAAAGATATAGCAAAAAAAAAAGATATACTCAATGAAGATATTATTGAGAAAAAAAAATAAAAGGAAAAGACTTAATTTAATAATTTCTTAGATAAAAAAAAGAATATAAAAGAAGAAGTTACGCAAGAAGTAAGTGAAAAGAGTTCAATCTGTATGCCAAGAATATGAAGAAAATATAAAGAAAGATTATGAGGAATATATAAAGAAAGATTATGAGGAATATATAAAGAAAGATTATGAGGAATATATAAAGAAAGATTATGAGGAATACATAAAGAAACACTATGATTTAAAGATGAATATAAATATATCCGATTATGATAATAATGATGAAGAAAATAATAACAATGAAATGATAGTTGATAACATGATAGATATTTGTAACACCACCGCCTCCAAAGCCGCACCGCACTGACCCTTCAGGGGCGCGCACGCATACACATAGCACCTTGCTTACACTTTCGTCCTCGCTTCGTGTAAATGGGTTAACCCGAAGGTGATATGGCCGGAAGGCAAAGGCTTATAAGTTAGCTCCACCCTTGCTCAACTAGCAAGATGGTACTAAACATGTGCACTCTGCACTCATAGACCCCTACTTGGGCCACATCCAAATTGGGCCGGGTGTTACATACACCCCCTCAAAGGACTCGACGTCCCTCGCCGAGCGCCAACTTAACCAGGGACCTCCCTCTTGGCACAAGCGACCGTGCGCCTGGGGCCGGCACATGTGCCATGCCGCACACCCGCAGAGCTACACGCGCAATGAACCTCCATGTCCGCGCCTCTAGCCCGCACGCGCCGCGGCCGCAAAAAGGTCGGGTCGATACCACTTTGTCATACCCGGCCTTCCAAAGCCGCACCGCACAGCCCTTCCGAGGGGCGCGCATGCGTACTCATAGCACCCTGCTTACACTTTCGTCCTCGCTTCGTGTAAAAGGGTTAACCCGAAGGTGATATGGCTGGAAGGCAAAGGCTTATAAGTTAGCTCCACCCTTGCTCAACTAGCAAGATGGTACTAAACATGTGCACTCTGCACTTATAGACCCCTACTGGGCCACATCCAAATTGGGCTGGGTGTTACAATATTCGCGGTCATGGACAACCACCGTAATATTAATGAATCCGATGATTTGGATATGGAAGATATTGATTAAATAAGCAGAATCAATATATTTGCAGCTCAATACCAATGAATATTCGCATATGTTGATAAGGTATTATCAACAATTTGGCCGGAGGAATAAGAATATACACACGCAGAGGTTTCTCCTCTAGGGTCCCTAGCATAGAGACATCGCCCCATATGAACTAGCTTAAAGGAAAACAGGGATTAAAACAGAAAAGCTTAATTCATTTTCACAGAGCAAGCTTACAAACGGCTTTCTCTTTCGGGAAACCCCAAGCACTTAGCACAAACCTGATTACCTTACAAGGAGGAGAGGATCACGGGGACCTCCTTTACACACTAATTTACAAAGGTGGTGAAGTAATACAGTGGTGGTGGTGGAGTACTACTATTATGGTGGATGATCTTCAGAGGTATGCTGAAGTCATTTCTTCATGGTGGAGTGGTGAATGCGGGTGTCGAATGCGATGATGGCGATGAAGGCGATCGTGTGTCTTCGTGGTGATGGTTTCGGATGTGGAGGAGGATGTCGTATGCAGGCTTCGACCTTCTCGTTTTATAGAACGAGAGAAGCCTTCTGGAGTGTCCTTCACCCTTATCTGAACTGTCATTCGTCTTCAATTATTGTCATCATGGTTATCTTCCGGCGAGCCTTCGAGGTGAAAGCGACGTCTTGCCGACTTGCTTCATGGTTATCAGATGCACAGTTTTCAATTATCATTCTTTACTGTTGCTTGACAGTGACGTTGTCTTTAATTCACGTGAGGATTCTGATGAGTCTTCAATAATTGATGGATCTTCACTGCATATTCCTGCTGTCTTCTGACAGTCATGCATTGTCTTTTCATTTATTATATTTTTGAAAATTTGCTGGGTATGGTCTTCCATGCTCGAATGATTAATGTTTACAACATCAAATCAAAAACTCTGGCATGTGTATTTATATGTGTATTATCTTCCCCGGCTGCTCGTTAGAATGCCGCTACTCACTGACGCCTCGTGGCCCTCCCGCCCGTGCTTGTGGCCCACGCCGCCGCGTCACGATGTCCCGCCGGATGGGAGGGAGCCGCCCCGGGGTTGGTGGGGGAGCTCATCGCCGCCTCCATGGTTCTCGTTGAGGTGGGGGAAGTGCAGCTCATCGCAACAAGGGGGAGCCGGGGCACCGCCGCTCCCCACCACCATCGGGGATCCGTGACGCCGCTCCAGGGGCATCTCGCTGCTCCCTCCCCTCCAAATAAGACGGCGGCGACGCCTGCAGCGAGCTGCGGGCCCGATCCCGACGACAGACGGGGGACGTACCGCAGGATGTGGGAGGGTGTGACGGGTGCGAGGGAGGTGGCGCCGCCTCGGGTCACGGGGGATGGGCCTTGCCGTGGATGGTGGGGAGGCCCACGGCCGCCGACGGCCGGTGGGGTGGGACGGGGCGGCGATGGTCGGCCAAGGGGAGGCGGGAGGTGGGGGTGGGCGGCGAAGGTCGGGCGTAGGGAGAGGCGCTGGTCCGTGGTGTCCAAAGCTTTTGTGGCGACCACCGACGTGGGGTGGGTTGGGTGGGGATTAGGTTTGGGAGGCAATATATAGTGTTTGTCGGGTTCGGCATTTTGGGCCTTGGTGGGTCATTCGGACTAATTAGGCTTGGGGTCACGACCGGTTTGGTGGAACCAGAAACGCCGGTTTGGCTAGGGTTTCCACTAACTATTGGAAGCCCTAAGCTCCCAATAGCATACCAGATCTTACTACGCCGAAAATTTTTCAAAGGAACTCATATCTTTTAATATATTACTAAAATGTCACTATTGTAGTATATAAAAACGTATAACTACATACTCTATGTATGCATTTCATACTTAACATACATGCCCCTTTAGATGATCTAGTATGATCATATACTTCATCTAAAGAGACTTCGATGCGTCATATACACCCTAAATCGATACTCCAGATCCTACTACGCGAAATTTTTTCAAAGAAACTCATATTTTATAATATATTACTAAAATGCCACTATCGTAGTATATAAAAAAAGTATAACTACATACTCTATGTATGCATACATACTTAACATACATACCACCCTAGATGATCTAGTATGATCACATACTTCATCTACAAAAGACTTCGTCCGGTCTTATACACCTTAAATCAAGAAATGAATTCGCTATATTTTTTGAAGCACTTGAGGAAAATTTGGATTCGAAATTTTTTTTAAAATTCATGAGTTACTATCCATAGCACTATTCAAATTCAAATTGCCGCTATTTAAATTCGTGTCACTATTTAAATTAATGGGTACAATTCAAATTCGTAATTTACACAAAGGTAAGAGCACTTCACCCGAAAGTGGCTCGTGCACTTCAAATTCTTTTATTATGCTTGCTACTATTCGAGCACTTAGTATGGATGGTGGATGCAGCACGAGAGTGATTATTCCAAACTTGATTAGTATATATAAGAGTGCGTGAATATTTCTTGGCTATTCAGCTACTATGCAAGGTACTTTGTAAATATTATGCGTGGGTGGTGAATGCACTGATGTGTGAGTGTAAATATTATACGGTGCGCGGATTATGAGTATGCGTGTAAATAACTCGCATGATCTTTTGCAGGCTGGCGAGACCAAACTTTCAGCTGGACGTGCAACTTATGGATGTGTCAGTCCTACTCGGTAGTCACCGTATGCATTAGAAGCTCGCTTCAGAACCAGGCTAACCCGGTCTTCTCCCTCGCTATCCCTAGCTGTTGACACCTATTATAGCATAATAATACTAGTCAACTAAACATGGATAAGGGCTTAAAATGAATATCAACATAGACTAGGGGTTTTACTAACATAATTCCACGAGCTTTGGTGATTTATATCTTTTCAGGGACTTAACAGATAAATGCAGAGAAGAACGGAGAAAGTTTCGAAATATACATCTCATACGATGACAAGACTTGACCGTGAAGTAACTCAACCCAAAATGTGGACTAAAACACTCTAGAAGATACCAGAAGACACCAGAAGAAACGAGAAGCCGAGAGGAGACCAACCCCTGGCGGCCGCCAGAGGGATTTAGGCCGGCCGCCAAGCTACAGTAGCCAATCAGGCTCATCTTCCTAGGTCGGTTTGTAACCGACTTTGAGGTTGTATCTATACCGTTATTGAAGGTCGGTTTGATTCAATGGTCATCGTTCATCGCCAAGGCCTATATAAGAAGACCCCCTGACCCCAGGGCTAAACCCTAATTCATTCTAATTCATTCTATTCATTATCTCTCAGTTGTAGAGGTGTCCCAATGTAAGGATCACCTCTCTCTCAGGGATTAGTGAATTAGAAGTAGATTAGAAATAGATTAGCCATGTAATTAGAAGTAGATTAGATTTAGATTAGATCTAATCAAGAGTAAGGGAGAGTGGAGCTGTGCTCCAGTTCTGGAGATGTCTACAGAGTTTGGTATGTCTTGTATCCTTTCTTTGTAAGACTTATGATTCATATATTTATCTTCTCTATTTACTTCTATGACTTTCATATATTTGGTTAAGTATAGTCGTTATGCTATTGCATGGGATCTCCGCTCGTATTGAGGGCTCTAGTTATGCTAGGTAGCTAGAGTAGTAATCGATAGTGTAGACTTGGTGTCTAGGCTATAGGTTACCTGAGGTTGCGCCCAATCCCACGGATAGTTGTGGTAGCCCCAGGGGTGACAGCCCTGTCAGGCCGATGTAGTCCACCACGTTCGGATTGGTGTTTCGTAGAGCTTTTGGCAGCCTTCTCCTGACTACTTTCTTCCCAGTCTTTCTCGAGAGTTGGGACGGATCTGCTGCTCCAAAGTGCATTAGTGTGATTGCTATCATAGAGCCTAAGTAATAAAGAAGAACATAGAAACCTTGATCTATCCCGTTGACCTCTTGATTAGTTTAGTTATTCTTTTGTAATCTTAGGTATGTTATGCCTTGTTATTTACTTACCCTTTATCATTTACCCCTTCACTTTAGTCTAGTGGTTTGCTAAGTTAGTGGATACATGATTGTGACTTATTAGAATTCTTTAGCCAAAGCTTCCCCTGTGGATCACGATACTCTAGAATACTCATCCTAGGGAAAAGCTACAATGGTAGGTGTTACGTAAACTGCGTAATCCTTCATATTCTTTTAGCACTTAACAAATGCCAACAAGCTTTTTGGCGTTTCTTCTTGGGAAGCAATTGGCCTAAAGATTTTAATAATGATCATGATGTCTGCTAATTTAGTGTATCACTAGCTTAAGTAGGATTACCCTTGTTACGTTGAGTTGTGGAATAGACAGACAAAAGATGTCGTTACGACCTTCCGACAAGATTCCACAGATAAAAAAAAAGAAAACATTGAAGAACCTGGGGTGCCTGATTATTCAAGATTCATCAACATTGGAACCCTGCCATCTCAAAGGTATGTATTCAAATTTATATTATTCTAATCATATGTAGATTACAAAAGAAGTCGCCGTCACAAGAATTCAAAGCACACATTTCAAGTGACGTATATAGAAGCTTTACACCAACGAAGGTATGATTAATAAGGTGAGAAAGTCTTGCTCATGGACTATAAATTGATTGAGTAGTTATCATTTAATTTCTTGCATTACATTGCATGCTTACTTGATCAATTTATGCATTCATTCCACTTAGTTTATATTTTCTCATAGTATATCCATTGCATGTTTAATTCCTTGCATATAATCATGTCATGCGCATCTAGAAAAAAAAATCTCACCATAATCATGCTCTTTCATCTCTAGTTTGAATAAATCTCTATAGTGCCATCATGTTACCCTTGTCCGCTATAGTATGCTTTGGTTTGGAGATACTGGCGAAGTACTTCCAAAGGCTTTTAAATTAAAGCGTGGTGCTTAGGTTAAAATACCTTCCTTAATTGGATTAGACATGGAGTCTAGTTTGATTATTGAACTAAAAATTGCTTGCGTAGACATTGGATATTGTGTTGGACTAACCCTTGCAGAAAACTCTCAAATCCAAATTGGGAAAGTCAAGAGATGAACTTATATCAGAGATGAAGCAAGGCATATGATGAACTCCAACCTTGTGCAAAAGACACGGCTCATTCATCATTGATGGAAGAATTATAAGTATCAAATCATTCGCTCTCTTTTGCTACAAGTTACCTTTGCCTTGATCCACATGCTAGAGTGCAGCCATAAATAAAAAAAAAGTGTTATATGACATGAATAAATAAAATGCATTGCTAAGAGAAATCAAAGAACCACCTTTTCATTAGCATAGATGAAATCATGTAAACCTTGGACAACAAGCCTTTACTTCAACCATGTTCTATTCCCTTGGGTATGTGTCCACTAATATTTTTGCGGGGAAAGGTCTATGCTATGTCCATTCGATGAAGAAGAGTGCCATCTAACGCGATCTAGAAAAGTAATCACTCAACAGAAGTGGATGGACAAAGCAATGGGCCACAAGAACATCAAAGACAGGTAAGTGAATATAAATCACATATTTGTATACAACTTTTGTCTTATGTTCTAAAGAAAAAAATATATAAATAATATATATATGAGAACATGAAAGCTCATGCTAAAAGAAAACAACAACATGTTCCTAGGACAAGTTCCCTTCCGGTATTCTCGGTCACTAACCTTGCGGGAACAAAGGATGAACAACGTCTAAGGACATGGTGATTGCGATACACGATTAGGGATGTTTCAAAGATTCACACTTAAAGTGTCGAGTGACAGGAAGGCTCGAGCATGGGGAGGAAGGTCGATTCCTCTAAAGATCATCGACATACTCCTCCTCTACTCAAGCTCCCATCACTCCGACATCTTTGGTTTGCAATCCCCCTACTCACTATTACTTTGTCTCTCTAAGTTTGAATATCATACATCAAAATCAAACTTAAGATAATAAAATTTCCCACTAGAGAAAAAAAAATAATAGTGAGCACTTGTTACTTAAAATATCCAACCAAAACTTTTCCTAGCATAGAAGCAACAACCTTTAGCTCCATGACAGTTTTACCCTTGTTTACAATTACTGGTATTCCTTTGGGTATCTGTTGTCAACTAATACTGCAGGAATAAAACTATCGGAGGATGCTAAAAGGTCTTAGCATGATTTAAGGAACAAGAAAGAAAGGACAATGTAATAAAAGAGATAAGGAGCAAGATACACAAGAGGCCACAAAAGAAAAGCTTTGAGCAGAAGAAAAGGACCACCATAAGGTGTTACGCTGTCACACTCCAATAATAAGGTAACATCTTGAGGTAAGTTGTCGTTACTTAAGCTTTACCTAAAGTATGGCTTGTTCATAAATAAAGAATTAAACATGTTAGAGTAACAACCTTGCCTGATCCAACTTCATTAGCTCAACATGTTTTGTTTCTTTAATTGTTCCTACCACCATTCTCTTGATCTCATGGTCCTAATCATGTAAGATAGAATGTTACACACCTTGGTTTGGAAGAAGATAATCATGCCTTTGATGATTAGATAAGAAAACCCTTCCAAGAGTCAACAAGCTTGTTTCGATCTGTCAAAAGTTTTAATCACAAACAATCATGCTCAATCTTCTGATCTTGTCACCCAAGTTAGGTTTAAGAAAAGCGTATAATAAATCAACTCTTTCTTGTTTGTTGTGCCTATGGTTAGAAAAGGATGAATGAAGTTTTGGTTCTGTTGGTGTTTTCCCACCAACAAAGCCCATGCACTTGATCTCTACCATGACTTTGCAAGCAGGACACACTTTGAGCAAAAAGGTAGAGAAGCCTAACAGTCTCTCCAAAATTCAACAAGTGAATGTCCTACAAGCATGCACACTAAACAAGACGCTGCATATGCTTCAATCCAACTCATAAGGCAAAGAACATGGGTGACATTGTCCTTCACCATCTCAAGGAGCACAACCGTCAAGATCGGTAATACGCTCAAGGATACGACAAGGTAAGAAGTCTTGTTCGGAGGACTTAAAACACTGAACCCCCTGCCGAAAGGTAAGATCGGTAGTTATCTATATGCATAGCATATTTACCTCCTTGCATTGCATAATTATTTTCCTTTTAGCATATTTACATTATAGCACAAGCCTTGCATTAGAAAAAGAAAATAAATTTTTGTTTGTTGCATATACATTGAAAAACTCTAAGCCCCATGTGAGTA
This sequence comes from Hyparrhenia diplandra, assembly GCA_015847255.1. Classification (NCBI taxonomy): domain Eukaryota; kingdom Viridiplantae; phylum Streptophyta; class Magnoliopsida; order Poales; family Poaceae; genus Hyparrhenia; species Hyparrhenia diplandra. Next base: position 45,679 of record JADLZK010001587.1, on the reverse strand, counting down.
AATTTGTGGTGTGTAACAACCCACAAGGATATTTATTGTGGTGGCATAAAAATAAAATAAATATGCATGCATCATCATTCTTTATTTTGCATAGAAAATCTAAAGATATTATTGCTTGTTGAACTTTTGTCTTAAAAGGAATAATCCTAATCATTGGAAACAAGAAGCAACGTGGCTAACCCCTAACGCTTAATCAAGTTCCACTAGCTTTGTTGTTTATTTGAGTTCAGCAGATTCAAGGAAGAGAGACATGATAGGATGACACCATCGTCGTTGTCTACCTCTACTTCCACATCATCATCAAAGACTATGTCAACATCCAGCTTGGGGGTGGGCAACCCCCATGTATCCGAATAAGTATCTTTCTATGTTATTTAATATTAGCTAGATTTGTTTGCTTTATTAGAAAGAAATAAAAAGATGCATAACTAAGGAAACCAAATAAAAAGAGTTTATCTAGTCTTTATTAAAGAGTCTTTATTAGAGTGTGAGAATAAAATAAACTCTGAAGATAATCTCTAGCCTTGGAGATGATGAATAATTGCTCCGTCGTAATTGCTTTCAAGTACCTACCTTTCAAGCTTAATTTCTCTCGAGCTTTTAATGCAACTGCTTTGACTTGAGATTTGCTCTAAACCCTGAAACCTGTGGGTAGCAAATTGCTTGCTCTAAAGTCTAGGTAATTGACGGATATGATATATGAGAGTCCGAGCTACTATTTATCTTACTCCTAGTGATACTAAATTTCTGGAAGATTTATCTTTTGAAAATTAAAGTGCACATGATAAGTTCCTGTGTGATGCAGAGTGTTTGAACCTCCTACCACACCCATATATACATGCTCCTTAGATTAGAAAAATCCTTTGAGATATATATAGGCTGCTTGCTTTGCATTGAGTTTGTTCAATCTTTGTTGACCCTTAGAAACTTGTCATGCTGATCATGTACACTCCACTCCACCTCATTCCACCTCACTACATTTTACTCCACTCGACTCCATTCACCTATACGCTATTTCCACCTTGGAAGTACGCATCCACCACATATACACCCATTATATATATACCACCATCCATTCACTCTAGCCACTAAAAATGTTCTACTCCTATCCTAGGAGAGAGCAACCAAAAATATTCCCTATACCCATCCACTCATTCATTTCTAGCCAATGTCTTACGTAAGCTCCATTACATTTGTTTATCTCTCAAAAGTTATTGCAAAAGAGATTTGGGTTGTAGACTTAAAAAAAAAAAGAAGAAGAAGAGAAAAAGGGAGATGAAAAATGGACAAGTGTCCTACGTGCGAGTAGAGCCTACCTCCCTAGAAAAGAAAAGAATAAAAGGAGAGTTAGAAAAAAAATGGACAAGTGTCCGCAATAAAACAATGGGTACTTAGATGCCCGCCTCCCATGGAAAAATATAAAGAAAAAAAGAAAGAAAAAATATATATAGAAAGAGTATACAGCCCAGGTTCTCCCAAATACTTTCAAAGTCTTAAAGAGAGAGATGTTTCCTACAGGAGCAAAGTAGAATTAGGCTTTCTCCTCATTTATTTTATACACCTTACTATATCCTTTATCACCATATTCTTTCTACCATACACATGCATCACTTGATCAGTGTGACTCGTGACTTTGGATCCATTGCTTGAACTTACAATAAATTCTTAGTAAGTAAATTTAGTTTCTCCCACCTATGAGCTCCGGATATAAGCCTTAGATATAGGGTGAGAGAGAAGAAGGCATAGTATCCTACTGCCTTATTCTAAAAAAATACCACATATTATGAGAGAAAGGCAACACAACATTATTGCCTAAGTGAGGATCCACAAATACCACAAAATGAGAGACTTGAGAGGGTCATACAAAAGGAACTTTGAGTTTTATTTTGAAAACTTGCAAAAACTCGAGAATGAAGGTTGAACAAAGAGTTTGAGACATGGTGCTTGACTTGATTGTTCTATCTTTCAATTGCCCAAGATCCTAAGAAAAGGCTATAAGCTCCATGGTTAAAGGTAATAAGGGTAAGTTGAAGGTTGAAAAGTTTATTCTTATCCGTAGGAAAAATTTTGTTTGAGAGCATGTGTATTTTTGAGGGGTGAAAGCGTTGTAGCAACTCCTGATCCATTGCTAAGTTTGGCTTTGCTAGGGACTAGCAAAGGGTAAGCTTGGGGGAACTTGTTGACACCTGTTATATCATAATAATACTAGTCAACTAAACATGGATAAGGGGCTTAAAATGAATATCAACATAGACTAGGGGTTTTACTAACATAATTCCACGAGCTTTGGTGATTTACTCCCTCCGTCCCGAAAATGATAGGCATATTTTGACCAAAGAAAGTCTTCTAAAAAAAAAGTTTGACTATTAATTTTTTTACAATATAATATCAATTTGCTAAAGACCTAGTATAATCTCAAAACCACTTTGAATACAAAAATATAGATGCAAATTTTGTGTACTAATTTTGCATATGTTTTAAGTAATTGTTGATCAAAGTTTATAAAATTTGACTTTCCATAGTCAAAATACGCCTATCATTTACGGGCCGGAGGGAGTATATCTTTTCAAGGACTTAACGTATAAATGCAGAGAAGAATGGAGAAAGTTTCGGAATATACATCTCATACGATGACAAGACTTGACCGTGAAGTAACTCAACCCAAAATGTGGACTAAAACACTCTAGAAGATACCAGAAGACACCCAGAAGAAACGAGAAGCCGAGAGGAGACCAACCCCCGGCCGCCAGAGGGATTTAGGCCGCCGCCAAAGCTCTGATGAGCTAATTAGGCTCATCTTCCTAGGTCGGTTTGTAACCGACTTTGAGGTTGTATCTATACCGTTATTGAAGGTCGGTTTGATCCAATGGTCATCGTTCATCGCCAAGGCCTATATAAGAAGACCCCCTGACCCCAGGGCTAAACCCTAATTCATTCTAATTCATTCTATTCATTATCTCTCAGTTGTAGAGGTATCCCAATGTAAGGATATCTCTCTCTAAGGGATTAGTGAATTAGAATTAGATTAGAAGTAGATTAGCCATATAATTAGAAGTAAATTAGAAGTAGATTAGCTATGTAATTAGAAGTAGATTAGATCTAGATTAGATCTAATCAAGAGTAAAGGAGAGTGGAGTTATGCTCCAGTTCTAGAGATGTCTACAGAGTTTGGTATGTCTTATATCCTTTCTTTGTAAGACTTATGATTCATATATTTATCTTCTCTATTTACTTCTATGACTTTCATATATTTGGTTAAGTATAGTTGTTATGCTATTGCATGGGATCTCCGCTCGTATTGAGGACTCTAGTTATTCTAGGTAGCTAGAGTAGTAATCGATAGTGTAGACTTGGTGTCTAGGCTATAGATTACCTGAGGTTGCGCCCAATCCCACGGATAGTTGTGGTAGCCCCAGGGGTGTGTTGGTGTTTCTTAGCGAAAGCAGCAAAGTCCGCAAGCGCACGAGAAATACCGTTGTAGCACTTCACCTGGTGATAAATAGGGTATCGTATAATTCGCAAGGACGGTTGCGTTGAGGGCTTTCTGGACCTGTGTTTACCCAAGGCAAGGTTAGGTTCTACGAGTAATGAGGTCTCCCTATGGGCTTAGATTTCCGATCAGTGATTTCTCGCGTTGTTATCTCCTTACTTTCGCACCGCCCCCTCGCCCAAAACCGGGGGCGAGTCCGGCAATTAGCTCTACGTCACACCCGAACGTGGAGGGATTACAAGGGACGGACAAGGTCACAACCACAACCCCTACCCCCACGACCGTGGGATGCTTCGCAAAAGGTAGGTGAACGCTAGCCCAAACACCACGTTTGCACTATTGGTCACAGTTCTTGATGTTGGCCAAGGTTCCCCGGTCAAAGAGTTCCTTCACCAAGAACTAACGCTCAAACGAGACAATCTACCGATCCCGTAAGACTATAACAAGTTAAGATAATGTAATCGGAAAGACAATAAGCCAAGAGATGAACACAAGCTTGCTCACCAAATTGTAAGAAGCCCGTAGAGGTACAAGCGTCGTGGTGCCGACAAGTCCGCACACTCAGACCTCCTAGGAACCGCTGGATCACCGGGCTACTCCGACAACTCGAGTAGAAGGAGCCAAATTTCCTTCTAGCTTTTCCTCTCTCACTCTCTAGAATTTACAAGGTAGGAAGAAGGCTAAGCTACTCCTCTTGCTCAAATGTGCTGAATTCTCCTTGGAATGGTTGTTGAGAGAGGTGTAGGAGCCTTCCTTTTATAGCTTGAGTAGAGGGGGGTCCTTGGAAAATAGCCACCACCACCATAATGCGGGTTCACTGAACCTGGTCCACGGCGCCACCGACGTTCTTCGGAGTTAATGTACCGCCTCGCACCGGCCCGGCCCCACCTATCAGAAGGAGGGTGCGGGCGCACCCCAGGGTGCGGGCGCACCCTGGTCGGCCCCAAACCGGCCCAGCTTTGACGTGTCGTCGTGTTTCGTTGTCTTGGGCCTGGTTTGGACGTGGAGAGCCTGAGTTTGTGGCCTGGCCGAGGTAAGTTGGATTGGTCTTGCTATTTGTCACTTGTGGGCTTTTTCTATTTATTGTATTTTTATTCTTTTTCCTTGTATTTTGGCCCAAAGTGCACATGTCTTGTCTTGTACCTGCAAGAACCAAATATACACCAAAACTATGGAATTTGTTAGTTTATAACCCCTATCTCTAGGTGGTTTTGGTGTATGTTGACGGTGTTTGATATGTAGTTGGTTACCGTCAACAAACTCCCCACACTTAGCCCTTTACTCGCCCTCGAAAGTGAAGGCGTAAGGACTAGAGTGGTTCAATCTCCAAGATGTAGACCTGTATACAAGTTATTCCAGGCCTCACCGCTTTGTGAGCATTTAGGAGTGGCTATCCTGTTATCTTGGACGATTGAGCAATGGAACGGCATGAAATCGTATCTCCTTGCTACTACTCATGTGCAAAGACTTGGTTGATTTTTGAATTTTTAAAGATAAAATAGCAATGCTCCATGGTTGATTCTCACATGGTCACTCATTTTGTGTTTCCTTGCCAAAGCACTCTTGCTCTCACTCATCCTATCTTTTGCGGGGTTTTGTGGATCTTCCGAGTGGAGTGATGCATACGCATTACCTCTGTATGTTTTGTCGGGTCAAGCTCGGATCGTTGGAAAGAGGTGCCATACCCTAGATCGAAATGTGCAAAAGTCTGTGGAAAATATTTGTGGTATTTTGTTTTTGTGTTTACTCCTTGACTCATGATCATCTTTTCTCTTTTTTTGTATGCTTTTGGAGAGATACAGGCTACTTCTTTCTCTTTTTTTTTTTTTTGGAGATGTGGGCTCTACTCGCCCTCGGACACTTGTCCATTTTTCATCTCTTTATTCTTTCTTTTTTCAGAGTCCTTGTATCTCCTTTCTGCATGATACTTTTCTGATACAGGAGATGATCATGGTATGATAGATGGAGTTTTTATTCAGTGGATGGTAAAGATGCATGTTGTGCGCAATTCTCATTGTGAGAACCGGCGTGTATGTGTGGGTGTACGTGTTTTTCGATCTTGGGAGTATGAGCCTCTCTCAACGCAGATCAACGGGCCCGACAAAACTCAATACAATAGAGGTAGTAGCTATAGTGGATATTCATGACAATGTTCAGGCTTTGGTAGGATTTGTCTAAGTCAAACCAAGAGCATGCTTAATTTTGAATTTTTGAAATAAAACCAAGTCTCATTGCATAAGAGAGCAAGTGTCATGTCATTCTACCATATCTCAAAGCTCAATTGTTTAGATGAACATGAGGTCCCTAACGTAGTTGCTCAACAAAGAATGGTTTTTGGCTGGGAATAAAATGTATGCATGCCATTTCTCAATTGGTAGACTAGAGATGGAGTTTTGCCAACTTAGGTTCAGGTTTAGCAACATGTTTAAACATGGGTGGTAGAGAAAGTATGCCACAAGTCAAATTTTGAATTTATACATTGCGCACCTTGACTTGTGAGAGAGACGGTTGCCTCCCCACACTTGTTTTTGTACCTATTTTATTTTCTTTTGCACAAGACAAAAACAAGTGGAGACATACACAATATTCCAAAGACAATCTTTATTGAATTCATAAATATATTATAATACAAATGTAGACGCCAAGACTTGAAGGAATTACAAAATAATTGGAAAAGGGAAATGCTGAAAATTAAAGTTTGCGCGCGTCTAAATTATTCGGGGGCGTAGAAGTGCCTTTTTAGTAAGGATCGGCGAGGTCCCGCTAGGGCGTTCTACCCCCATTTTCTTAGCGTCCTCTCTCACCTCCTCATGAGTGCTACAATGGAGGTCGCTAACTCTCTCTTGAGGCGAATGTTAGCGCTATATCTTTCAGCTAATCGCCTAAGAGAACATGGACAAAAATCGAGAGCTCTTGGATCTTTTTGCTTAGGCTACTTGCGGTAAGCCCCTCTTTAGGAACTATTTCGTCATCGCCAAAGAAGCCTGGGTTGCCCTCTAATTTGTGGCCTAGGGACCTTCTTCTTCCACTCCCCGTTCGGCATTTGCTCTAATGTGTAGGGGAAGCACGAGCCAGAACTACGGGAGAAATCGGAAGGATTATTAGGTGGAAGATTGGTGTAGGCCACCTTCTCTTCTTGGCTGCCCATGGGGCAACACTCTTCCCTTTTGACGCCATCTTCTTCTTGGGTGGAGACTCGCTTGAGGAGGGGATGATGGCAAGAGCTCTCTTTGGGGTCTCTCTCTCTCAAGATACTCTTTTTGCAAAGTTCATGGCCTTCTCCTTGTTGAATGGCACAAGTGCCATGGTGTTGTGGCTTGGGAGAGTGCTTTGGTTGGTGAGGAGTAGTATGGAGGATTGGGAGTGGTGAGCTTGAAGATGAGTGTGTGAGGAAAGGAGAGGAGAGGTGAGGTATTTATAGGACAAGGATCACCCTCTGCCTCGACACAATTCGAATTGACAAATAAAACAGCATCAAAGCTATTCATTTGTAGGGTAACGGCAGTGGGACGAAGTCGGGGTGCCAGCCGAGCCCGGCCAGTGCGGGCGCACCCCCTGGCGTCCCCCTGTCGAAGTTTTCGCCACGTTAGTCTTTTTGATTTGAAATTTTGAACTATGCCGCTTTTGCCGCGAGCTCTAATCCCAGATTCCCAATACCAGGTTTGATTTCTCTTTTTTTTTGGATTTATTCTTTGAAAATAGAAAATTGTGCAAAATAATATATATATAAAGTAAGCACAAATCAGCATGAGCTAGTGAGGGCAAAAAGGTAAATAAAAATAAACATAACCTCACAAGTTTTTTTTTTTTTTTTGTATGCTTGACTATTATTTAACTATTTTCAAAGCATAAATCTATCCTATCAAGCTCTTGGTTAAGATCAGGCAAGGGTTCAAAGAAAAGCTTGAGACGTTGTCCATTTACCTTTTGGATTGAACCAGCGTCATCTTGGATTGTGATCGTGCCATGTGGCGAGGTGTTGATGACGGTGTACGGTCCTTTCCACTTGCTTCTCACCTTTCCTTCGCCGAATAATTTCACCCCGAGTTGAATAAGAGTACTTTATCGCCCGTGGTGAATTCTTTAATCTTGATGCGCTGATCATGCCATCTTTTTGTGCGCTCTTTGTAGAGCTTTGCACTGTGGTACGCCTTCTCCCGCCATTCTTCCAGCTCAGAGATTTGCCTCTGTCGGTTCTTCCCGGCGAGTCTGACGTCCATGTTCCATTTCTTGATGGCCCAGTGAGCTCGATGTTCCAGCTCAACTGGTAAGTGGCAAGTTTTGCCATATACCAGCTGGTAGGGTGACATGCCGATGGGGGCTTTATATGCTGTCCGATATGCCCAGAGAGCATCTGGTAGCTTGTTTTTCTAGCCCTTCCCCATCTCATTGACCGTCTTCTAGAGTATGTTTTTGATTTGCTTGTTTGAGGTTTCGGCTTGCCTGCTAGTTTGCGGATGGTATGGGGTAGCAATGTTGTGCTTGGCGCCAAGTTCCTTCAGGAATGCCCTGAATGATTTGTCCACGAAGTGTGATCCTCCGCTTAAACATAACCATGCGTGGAGTTCGAACGGGGAAGATCACTTCGTGAAACATCTTGCGTGCATGTTTGGCGTCGGCCGCTCGCATGGCATTGCTTCTACCCATTTTGACACATAGTCCACGCCACCAGGGATGTATTCGCAATCATGGGACTTAGGGACGGCCCCATGTAATCAATGCCCCACACATCAAATATTTCTATTTGAAGGTTGTAGTGCGGGGGGCATTGCATCACGAGCAATGATATTTACGGTCCTTTGGCGCCTTGAGCATCTTCTCGATAAATTCTTTTGTGTCTTCATACATTGTTGGCCAAGAGAATCCACACTTTGCCATTTTTGGCTTGTGTACGGAATACTCCGGTATGGCCGGCGTAGGGTGATGCATGACATTTCTCGATGATTTGCATCCCCTCTTCCCTTGGTACACATCTTCTCAAAGAAGCCGTCACCACATACTGCATGCAGTGCGGTTCATCCCAAAGGTGTCGTTGGCTTTCTACTTGCAATTTCCGCTTGTCCTCTCGGTGGTACATATCCTGCAACCATAAAGTTGACAATGTTTGCATACCATGGATTGGAGTCCGACACCTTTAGTAGCATGTCGTCGGCGCATGTAGTCGTTGATCGGAGGTTCCTGCATATTAGTGACCGCATACGCGACAAATGATCTCAACGGTATTTTCTACTCCCTTCTTATCTTTTATTTCTAGATTAAATTCTTGGAGTAGAAGAATCCAGTAGGATCAACCGAGGTTTCGCGTCTTTCTTAGTGAGCAGATACTTAAGTGCAGCGTGATCGGTGTAAACGATTATCTTTGCACCCACTAAGTAAGAGCGAAATTTCTCGATAGCGAAGACTACTACAAGGAGCTCTTTTTCTATGGTGGCATAGTTAAGCTGCGCTCTGTTAGAGTCTTGCTAGCATATGCAATTGCGTCTTTGCTTTTTGTCTTTGGTTTGGCCTAAGACCGCACCAACGGCATAGTCGCTAGCATCGCACATGATTTCAAACGGCAACGACCAATCCGGGGTTGGATGATCGGAGCCGAGATGAGTGCTTTCTTGAGGGTTTCAAAGCGTGCATGCACTCATCCGTGAAGTCGAAAAGGTGCGTCCTTGGCTAGTAGGTTCGTGAGGGGCCTAGAGATTTGTGAAAAATCTTTTATGAACCTCCTATAGAAACCTCGCATGGCCTAGGAAACTGCGGATCCCTTTGACATTCACCGGGGGAGGTAGCTTTTCGATAACGTCTATTTTAGCCCTGTCTACCTCTATTCCCCTCTCGGACACTAGGTGTCCAAGAACGATGCCTTCCCGGACCATGAAGTGGCATTTTTCCCAGTTTAGTACCAGGTCCTTTTCTTGGCATCGCTGCAAGACCTTGTCTAAATTCTTCAGACAACTTTTGAAAGTCTTACCATAGACTGAGAAATCGTCCATGAAGACCTCCATGATTTCTTCAATCATGTCTGAGAAAATAGACATCATACACCGCTGAAAGGAAGCAGGTGCATTACACAGCCCAAATGACATTCTACGGTAGGCATAGGTTCCGTATGGGCATGTGAAGGTGGTCTTGCTTTGGTCATCAGGGTGGATCGGGATCTGGTGGTACCTAGAATACCCGTCAAGGAAACAAAAGAAAGAATGTTTCGCTAACCGTTCCAAAGATCTCATCAATGAATGGAAGCGGAAGTGATCTTTCTTAGTCACCTTATTAAGTTTTCTATAGTCGATGCACATTCTCCACCCTCGTGACTGTCTTTGCGGAATGAGCTCATTTTAGAGTTCTCAATGACCGTCATTCCTCCCTTTTTAGGACCACTTGGACCGGGCTAACCCAATCGCTATGTGGTACGGGATAGATTATCCCGGCGTGAAGAAGTTTGAGAACTTCCTTCTTCATGACTTCACGCATCGCATTATTGAGCCTTCTCTGTGGTTCGCGTGATGGGGTACTGGAAGGGTCAATAGGTATATGATGTGTGCAGAGTGTTGGGCTTACCCCTTTTAGGTCTTGTAAGGAATACCCGAAGACCGATCTATGTTTCTCTAAAACGGCTATGAGTTGGGTCGTCTCCTGGTCACTAAGTTTATCACTAATGATAACCGGAGTTTGTGTGTCACCGTTTAGGAATACATAGCGTAGGCCAGGGGGCAGGGGTTTAAGCTCAACTGGAGGCCGAGTCAGCTCTTCCTCTTGGGAAAGTTCTATGGTTTCCCCTGAGTCGTCCCTCTTCTTCTATGAAGAATTGGGCGCCACGTTCTAGGTCCTGTTTCGGGGTTTCCATAGAGCATGACTCCTTTGACCTCCTCGGGCGTGTCATACTCATGGAGGGAGTCCGTTACCGAGTTTTTGGCTCGAGTAACTGGTATGGACAATGATTTGCCTCCTAGTTTGACATCTAAATCCCCGGTTTGTGGTAGATCAAGAATCTTTTCCAAGGGATGCCCGATTAGGATGTCAAAATCTTGGATATCAAAAATATGAAAATCCAAAGATAATTTGACATTCCTATGGAGAAGAATCTGGTCGCGTGTATAACCCGACGGCATTTTACGATGGTTCGGTGCTATGCGCAATGTCCGTCTTTGTGTGGGTTCTAGGTGCTTCCTTGTCACATTCTTTGTGCAAAGGATTTGGACGTGATGTTTGTGCCCACAGCAGGGTTATACATGACCTCCACTATGTCCCCTTGATATTTGCAACAGATAGGCGTGGAGGGATGGTTCAATCACTACAAGATTTTCATTCTAATGCAACGCCGACAAAGTGTAGCAATAGAGCTAAAAAATGGTAGCAATAGTACTTTTGCTACCATTTTTTTAAGTTAAATGTCGTTGCACTTGTAAGGGTAGCAATAGCAGAATGCAACAGGTTACGTTTTAGTTGCGACACACAACCCCTCTATTGCAACACTTTCGACGCTTTTGCAACACATGGTGAGTGTTGTAACAAATGCAATTGCAACCACTATGGGTGTGGCAATAGTATCAATTGCAACGAACTAGACGTTGCTAGTGACACGTATGGCAACACACTGGTCGTAGCAACAACACAATGCAAATCGCAATGTAACATAGGTGTTGCAATAGTGGTTATTGCTACGCCGAAGAAAGCATTGCAATAGAGCTTCTCTATTGCCACGTCGCCTAAATGGTTGCTATAGGTGGCTTAGGTTATTGCAACGTCTCTATAGGTTGGTTGCTTTCTGAGAGGGCGTCCTCTATTGCTATATTTGTGAATGGTTGCTATAGATAGCACCTCTATTGCCACGTTAGTTAGGTTGGTTGCGATAGATAGCTCCTCTATTGCCACCTTACCGAAATAAAGGGTTGCTATAGGTGGATCCTCTATTGCCACCATCGTAGCTATTGTAGTTGCAAGAGAGAGTTTGTATGTTGCCACGCTAAAACATGTAGTTGCTATAGCTCAACATCTCTATTGTCACGACCATATATTGCAACACCGTTTGGTTTGCTTTTATCATATATTGCAACGCCAAATGAATATAATAATAATTCATGTTGCAACATTTTGTTTGGTAGCTTAAAACAATAATCGCACAACAACAAATATATAATGAATGAAGCATCGACATTCATTAAAAGGAAATATAATTTGTTCGTACAAATATTTAATGAAACACACCCAATGTCAAACTAAACAAGAAACAAAAGCATTGGTATAACACATAATGTATCCAGCTCACAATTGTTTGAGCTCATTCATATTATACGACCAATATGTCTACTACAGCAGCGAAGGTTGTCTTGATAAGTATGTTCACCATCGTCCCACCATTTGCATGCTCCTTCTAAAACTCAAGCTTCCTCCTGAAAAAATAATTGACATGCATTAGTTAAACTAAAATTCTAAAGTTAACCAAGCCAAAAAAAAAAAAAAATAGTCCTAGACACTACAATATTTTAGATCTATTTAGAGGACATGAAAAATCTGACGGCAAACATGTAAAATCTATATTCCACATTCATCTCTATCCCTCAGATTATTACATGTCCAGTTGTTTACACAATATTAGATATATGTACAAATAATTGTTATTGATCTAAGCCTCTGGGCATCATATCCTAAAGCATGTGAATTTCTATTCGATCAAGGCAGAGATGAATGTTTACGGACTGTATTTGGAAAGGCAAAGCCAAGGCAAAGGTATAGTCAGTGTTTCTATCAGCGATGTTGCCATTGAGAATTAGTTAACCATGATTTATCCATAGTATGTTAACTAATTCTCGACACACAATTATAATACCTTCCAGTCTAAAATTTGGGTCTTTCTACATCCAAACACATCCAGTTGGGTACAGCTGAACGTTATGTAGGCTAGTAGAATTTAGAAGATTATACCAGGAGGTTCAAGACAGCAAGAAGTTTTTTAGAACACATCCAATTGGGTACAGCTGAACGTTATGTAGGCTAGTAAAATTTAGAAGATTATACCAGCAGGTTCAAGACAGCAAGAAGTTTTATAGAACGACAGTTAATAAAATACATACCTAACATTTTATAGGATCAAGCATGACAAATCTCTAGCTGTATATTAGGGAATAGCTTACCTTGGTTGCAAATACTCTATGTATCACCTACCAATTGGCATGACAATTTAACAACTAAATAGTTCATAACACTAATATGAAAAAGCATGACAAATCTCTAGCTGTATATTAGGGAATAGCTTACCTTGGCTGCAAATACTCAAGTATATATCACCTACCAATTGGCATGACAATTTAACAACTAAATAGCTCATAACACTAATATGAAAAGAAGCAGCATATAGTTTGCATTGTGTAGTCCTTGCCAAACATAGTATCAGGTCCCTCAAACACTTCGAGCAGTAGACGGCTTAGTGGCAGGTGCGAACATAGCAATATCCTACAAGTCCGAGCACTCTTCTCTAGGTGCCTCTTCCTGCTCAATGGAAACAGTCCAAATGGTGTATGCATCAGTAATTAAAAAATAATAATGGCTGGAGGGATAACTTATGCAAAATGTAAGGTAAGTAGGATTCAAAATTTAAATGGTTTAAACACATATTAAAGTGCTCTCTCCGTATAACCTTTTGGAGGAGCATCCACACATATGATTGCAATAAGCACTTGATGACAACTCCATCAGGCAGGCCGTTCCTCAGGTGCTGGATCTCTAGGAACAGAAGAAGGCAAGGTAAAGGCACTACCAGAGAGGTTTCAGACCATTAAATACAGATTTTGTATTGTAAGCATAGAAAGGTCGGCATAAATTATACATAATTTATTTATCCATGAAGTGAAATTCTAAATTATGTACTCACAAATATCTGACAGGAAAATATAAATCTATCAGTTCCAGTAAGGCATAACAACTAGAATCAACCCAAGGGGAAAAACATTATAAGCCAGCAGATAAGGATCATCACATAAATTCAGTTTGCAATAGTATTTAAATTTCTAAAACCGTAAGCAGCTTTCAAGGAAAAGCTAGCTAACAGTTCATCCATTGTTTCTCACTACAGGGCAACAATGTCTATTACGATATCAATTATCATTTGGCTATCTGACACCATCACCTAAAATAATGTATACACATGTTCACTCGTAATACACATAGTAACCTTCAAAACTCTAACAGAAGGTTATTGCTAGTCTGCAACCTCACCACTTTCGATGATACGAGAACAGATACGTTTAAGAAGCCAGGATGCAAACCTTCCAGCCCTCTCTGCTACTGCTGTGTCCATTACCTTCCATCCTAAAAAATTCAAGAACCACGGATCCATAAATAATCCAACGACCACCGATCCATACATCATCCGAGAAGTTGAGATTAAGAAAGGCAGAGGAGTGGCATACCAGTCGGTGATTACCTCCTCCCCCGTCAAAAAGGCAGAGCAAGCTGTTTTTCTCTCCCCTGGCCAAACGGAACCCCTCCTAAGCTGCGTGCATGTGCAGCGTTGCCTCTCCTAGTGCAAAACCACATCGGATGAATTTGAGACGGAGTGGCCCGTCTAGGGGATCGATCTACGTCCCATGCCGAAGTGGAGACGGGGAGGCAGCTGATCCGCTGGCAGCTCGCCCAGGAGACGGTGCGCCACCAAGAGTTGACGAATTGAATCCGCCGCCGCAGGTAAAGTGTCCCCTCGGGGGAAACCACGCTGCCGCAGGGCCTCGCATGTGGGGAGCCTGGCCGCCGCATGTGGAAAATGATGAGAGGGAGGCATATTATGGAACATATAGTGCAGGGAAACCGGCCAACAAAATCAGGATAGAGGAAAAGCAGACAACCGTCCACTCGCGAAGCCGCCCAGTAGAACGCGCGTCGAGCGCGGCGAAATCGCCTTGGACCATGAGCGCTCCTCATTTTCTCACGGCCTTGTTCGGGGCGGGAACGGGTAGCAGCGCGGTCGGAGTCTCCTCTGATATCTACGACGGCGGCGAGTCAGAGTCATCCTACGTCGTGCCCGGCATACCGGAAGCGGAGGAGGGCGTGGTGGAGGAGGCCATGGGCACTAGGGTTAAGGATTGGGGATCTTCGGAGGGGAGGTGGGGTTGGGGAAAACTTAATCATCGGGAAGGGAGTGCGGCGGGTGTGCGAGGGGCTTTTGGCGGCGCTGCGGGGGTGGGAGCGGGACGGTGTGGTTTTGGCTTTTGGGTGGTTTTTTTTTTCGAAATTATTAGCCCGCGATTTCCATTCAAAATGCGCGGGCGGCTCGGTTTTGGCCTTTCCGCCTTCATTCTAGCGCCTTTGCTTCAAAATACAAAGTAGTTTAAATAAATAAGTAGGAATACATTCAAAAATTCAAAAAAAAAAAATATTACCAAATTAAATTAAAACTGATTTATAAAAATAAATATACAAAATTAAGGTTTTTAGAATTATCATATAAAAACATAAAGTTGACTATAATGATGTGCATATGAAATAAAGCAACCATGTTTTCTCAAATTTTTTTATCCAAACTTGTTTAGTGTTCTTATAAAGATATATTTTGGGTTTTGTTTCAAGTTTTGCTCTACAATTGGCTAAACAACAAACGGCTTGTTCCTTACTTCATCACGTAAGCCCCTGAATCCTAACCTCGCGCCTACCACCACTGCTGTCGTAGCACGCTTCTAGATTATTTCGATTTTCTATGGTAACCTTAGTTCAACCTATAATTACATCGTCAAGATTTAATGGGATGCTTATGGAGCCACACTATGATGTTCTATGCATCTTTGTAATTTTCAAACCAAATTTTCCTATTACTATGATTATTTGTTGATTTAATAAAGAATAAATGTAAAAATACTCTAATCTAGCTAAAAAAAATCTAAAAACTTGCATGGACACCTACTTTTGCTAGATAATGTTGACAAAAAGTTCCAGTTGATTATAAGGAAGTGGTGATGCACATCCCCATAGAAGCATTAATGTCTCACACATGTCCATGTCATTTAGTGAGAGATGATAATGCTTGTGTGGGATGTATAGTATCACTTTCTCCAAATCATTTCAAAAAATAATGGGATGCTTATGGAGCCACACTATGATATTCTCGCATTTTTGCAATTTTCGTGTCAAGTTTTCCTATTACTAGAATTGTTTGTTGATTTCATAAAGAATAAATGTAAAAATACTCTAATCTAACTAAAAAATCTAAAAACTTGTATGGACACCTCCTTTTGGTATATAATATTGACAAAAAAGTTTTAATTGATTCCGAGGAAGTAAATATGCACATCCCCACGTAAGCATGACTGCCTCACACATGTCCTTGTCACGTAATGAGAGATGTTTATGCTTGTGTAGGGGCGTATTGTACCACTTTGCAATATCGGCAACCAATTGATTTTGAGGTGTCTATGTAACCAAACTATGCTGTTGTGTGTATTGTGAAATTTGTAGACCAAGTTTACCTATTTACGTGATTATTTGTTGATTTACTCAAAAATAAATGTTAAAATACCAAAATTAAGGTAAAAAATTCTAAAAACTTCTTTGGGACACCTCCTTTTGGTGTAGCATGTTGACAAAAAAATTGAGTTGATTCGTAGAAAGTGTTGCTACACATCCTCACAAAGGGCCCACATCCCTCACACACATGTTCTAGTCACTAAGTGAGAGATGCTCATGCTAGTGTGAGATGTGTAGTACCACCTTATCGAAATCATCTCAATCTTTTTTTGGGTGTCTATGGAACCAAACTATGGTTTTGTGTGCATTTGTGCAATTGTTTGACTAAGTTTACCTATTATTGTGATTATTTGTTGAATTACTCAAGAAAAATGTTAAAATACCAAAATCAAGATAAAAAGATCTAAAAACTTGAAAGGACACCTCCTTTTTGGTGTAGCATACCGACAAAAAATATCGAAGATGGCGGCAAATTGCAAGGACACCTCTTTTTTTGTCACCATGCTACACCAAAAAAGGTGTCCTTTCAAGTTTTTAGATCTTTTTATCTTGATTTTGGTATTTTAACATTTTTTCTTGAGTAATTCAACAAATAATCACAATAATAGGTAAACTTAGTCAAACAATTGCACAAATGCACACAAAATCATAGTTTGGTTCCATAGACACCCCCAAAACTGAGATGAGGCCAAATAAACTAACTAAATTAGGTTAAACTATATGATGAGTATAATTTTCAATAATATTGACTATATATAATAGGTTGTTAATAACCTTCTCCAGCATTTATTGAATCACTAGGCAAGAACGCACACTATTATCTTAACTAAGAAATTAGAAGAGAATGAGAATCAAGACGACATGTAGGCAGAGAAGAAAAAGTAAAATTTAACTTATATATGGGTTATGTAATCATTTTCCAAATAAGATAGTTATTGTATTAAATTTTATTTGAAATTCCTTTGCTTTCGCTTTTTATTTTATGTTTTCTTCTTTTAAGTTTAAAATGCAGTGATGGGCGGCATGTTGAGTTCAGACTGCTAGGCGCAAGATAAAATTTTCAGGGACCCATACCTGGCGCCATGACTAAATTCGCTAAATTAAATTTTCAATCAAGGAACCTGCCAGCCAAAATTCATTCCCGCGCTAGCTCTTCGCGACAAGGTAAAACTCATCCCCTTTGTCAAAGTTTCGCTCGCCCAAACCTTTCCCCATTTGCCCACCCACTCAAGCGACTCCTGAAAAAAAGCAGCGCTCCAGGCCACCACCGCCGGGCGCCGCCATCGGAGCTCCATCGCCAGGCGCCGCCAGGAGGGCTCCACCCGACATGGCTGCCCGCCCTGACCGCTGCCGGAGTCACTGGCCGGAGCCCCGCAGCCCCCGCTGCCGAATCGAACGGACAGCACTGCCCCAGCCCCCTGCCACCCAATCCCGCCGCCCCCAATCCCACCGTCACCCCAGCCCACCGCCGGCCAGAAAGTGCAGTGCCGTTGCCGCGTCACCATTCCCTTCCACATCCAGGTGCGTCATCTCCACATCCCCTTCCTCTCATCCCCATTCTCCTGCGTGCTAGGGTTTCAACACAGCTTATTTTCTTGTTTTTTTCTTGCTTGCAGAAACGAGTAGACGAAACCAAGAAGGTGAGAAAGGCTGGAAAGATTCAAGGGTTGGGTTACTTCTCTTGCCAAACTTTCTTTCATTCCAGATCCGCCCTCTCTTCCCTCTTTGTAGATGGAACATATTCAGCTCGATTTCGATGTGATGTTTAATACCTTAGTTGATTTTGCAGAGGAACTAACTGGATTCAAGATCTTGCATAGAACACAATCCATCGGGTTGCATGTAAGTTTTTCTTATGATGGATCCACAACTATTGAAATGCATACATGTCTCCTCGCTGCAAATAGATCAGCTCTAAGTATTTCTTTCTTTCTTGTGCATGTTGCAAAATTTCCAATAAGGAAGCACTAAAGGATTCAACTCTTCGATTGTTCTTTCTACACAAGTTGTCACCACTTGTAGCTTTGAAGTTTGTTTGCTTGTGCTCAGGTTTCTGACTTTTTTGTTGAACAATCCAATCTAAAGTGAGAACATGTATGTATATATTTCACTAATTGACACTCCGTTTTGTGAAAGGCGTCATGGATAAAACATGGATGGATTAGCCTAGGTACATTATAAATATGGATGGATTTTCCATTTCCCCTATGAAATTTAATTGTTTCTTGCACCCTATTAGATGGGTTGTGTGGATTGGATAAAATTGCCATATAGCTTATCCAGGTGGCAGTTTGTTCCTCTGCAGTTTTTAATTCCTTTGCCTAATCATTTTTTTTAATAATTGCAGCTCTTATTAGTTCAGTTAGTTGTATAATTAGTAAGTAATTTAATGGTGTAGTAGGTTCTTGTTATTCTTTATGACAAAAAGATTCAGACTTTGCACCATTGGTTTGTCAGATTGGTGACGCCCATGGCCGTGGTGAGTTAGTACTCCAGATCTGTCGGTGTGGTCTTCACCAGTGTGGGTGCAATGCAAGAGTAATCCACGGCAGAGCAGAGTGGAACTTGGTCCTAATGGAGCTAGGAAAAATACTTATCTGAATGGTACACCAACATAGCCTATTACTTTGATTTTTCCTGGCAAAATTTAGAGGATATTATACAATGTTCTTATCTCTGAAGTAGTAGTAGAAGAGACATGTATGGGTTGATGCATTCTTGCTTTTGTGGGAATCTCCATTTTAAAGTTTTAATCTGAACATATAACTTTATGAAATTAGCAGATTATTTCATCCTCATATTATTTGTCTTCTGCTTCCTATTCCATGCTTAAGGTTTGTGTTATTTTGCTGCTTTAACAGTAAAAGTCTTGGCTACATCAGGGAAACTTCCAAGCAACTTGATCTGAAGGTAAAATAATGTTCTGCCACTATTTTTCAAAAGAAATGTTTCTAGAAATGTGCTTGAAGGAAATGCCTTGCATTAGTATTTCTAGCATCAAAAGTTCCAGTGCATGTATATGATTGTTTAGCGATGGTTCAGAAGTTTCAGTGACATACAAATATAACCTGTAGCGATGGTTCAAAGCATTTTTATTTGTTCTGTATAAGAAATTCCACTAGAGGATAAGTAAACAACCTTATTGATGTTATTGCACTAGTGAGGGAGCTTCAGCACAAATAACACACATAAAGGATGGACCAGTAATTAGCTAACCTGTGCAGCTTTAGTAATAACTTACTGGCTGAAAGATTGACATGTTTACAAGTGATGAGGATGACAAAAAAGCCAGCAACATGGAAGGCAGAACATGTGAAGTAGTTGATCTACTCTTTTCATGACTCGAGTATTCATAAGTTAATAAGTTAACAAATTAAAAACATCTGGTAAAATATAATCATGTTTGTTGGTCAGCCAATGATGAGAGATCGTTAGATCCAACACAATGTGTTGCCACTGTTAAACGTTCATACAGTCTGGTTAGTACAGATTAGCCTCTGAATCTGACACATATTTAGATTAAGAATTTCAGTCAAGCATATTGATATTTAGTCATCCATTAGTGAGCAATTGTCAGATGTAGTTCAGCAACATGCACATGCTGGTTCTGTTTATTTCAGTTTAACTGTTCAGACTTGCAGATGAGGGAGCAGGACAAAGTACAATTGGTTTGCTACGAGGGGGTGTAGGAACTGTAATGCAATGCTTATCTCCCTTCAAGAAGATAAGCTTTTTGTCGCTTCATGAAGTCAATAGAGCAACCATATAAACTGTTTTTTTGTTTTGTTTTTAGGTGTCTGAAGAAAGGCTTATCTCCCTTCGAGAGCAAATTAACAGCCACACAAGCAAGCAAACCAGAGTTACTGGTTACTGTATGTAAAGCATGGTGGATTCTATCAAAGTTTGAACAAACTATTCTTGCCTTCACTGATGTCTCTGCTGAAGATATTTCTTCTTCAGTGTGCTTGTATGTGGATTGGAACCAAACTGCTGAGTCTCTGTCTATTGGATTATCTAGAGATGTCAGATTAGTGGACATAGCAACCTCATTGGTAGAAAATGTACTATTATTATTTTTAAGCGACATTTACTATGTGTGATAATATATCCACTGTGAACAATGTGCAATACTACTTTACCAAAACTTTCTGGATTTTTATTCAATGATTGTACACAAAAACCATGTCACCAGGCAAGTTTGTAGATGTTGTTAACCAAGTCTAAAATATTATTACATTTTATTACATAACAACATGTTTTGGTTCCATAAGCGCAACATTAATTAAATAACAAATCAAACCTGCCCTTGCCACCGTGATGTGTCCTTGCCACGCGCCATGCTTCCATTGCCTTCTTGCTCTTCTTTCGCAACCAAGCGCCACCCGCAGCTCGCTGTCTAGATATCAGCCCTAGCGTGCAGCAGTCAAACAGCAGCTGGCGGATGTGAGCCGCAAGCGAGGGAAAAATAACAAGCCGCTGGCCGGGGAGCCGATGAAATGACCGTGGAGCGACGTGGTGTGAGTTTGCGCTGGAGTACGTCCCGATACGCACGAGGGGCACATGGCCGTAATCTAGCGTGAGGGCACACCTAGGGTCGCGTCAACCCAAGGTTCACACAAGTTTTTTTTCCATGCGCAGCACCCCCCCGAACGATTCCGACTCCCTGCGCTGCTACGCCGTATGGCCCGTGATAAGGCCCAATCCAAATCAGCCTCGCCTCCTAGTTCTCGTGCAATTCTCAAAGTATATTGCAACCAAAAATAAGCGTTGCACTTGAACACAATTTTCGCTACAACCCCAGAGATCTCGTTGCAATAAAATTTAGCACTTGCAACAATATCAAAGTATATTGCAATTGCCAAAAAAAGGTTGCAATTGAACCCCACTTTTTTGCTTAAGCCTCCAAGAGTTCTCGTTGCATTAAGCATCCAGCTTTTTGCAACGCTTGTGAAATTTTTATGCAACATAAAAAAACGTAGCAATAGTCACAACCAAATGCAACTAATGCAAATGTAGTTGCAGTACTACCACACAATTGCAACCAAAAATCAATTCTACTATAACCATTTTTCACCATTGCAATATCTTCAACCAAATGCAACACAACTTCGCAACATCTTGAAAACTGTTGTATTAAAGGCACATATGGCTACGATTTTTAGGATGGTTGCAATACAACCATCTCTCGGCAACCAAAGTTTCAGCGTTGCAATTGAGGGCGTTGAATTAGACCGAAAATCTTGTAGTGAATCGAATTTCTTTGAAAGAGGGCCCTTCCTCCCGTAGCCATTCCGTACTCATGATAGCGGTTAGCTTCTTAATAGACTCCTCGAGAAAGAGTTCGTCCGGGGGTGGTTCAAAATAACCAAGGGGACGGTGGTTTCTTCCATTGTTCGTAATTCGAGGTATTACCGAATTGCTCGATGGGGTCTTCCTCGAAAAAGCGGAGATCCGACCATCGCGGTCTCCTTTTGGTTACGGTTCAGGGCGAGGGTCTCTCTAAAGGTATTTCAGGGTTCGGCAAAGAGTCGAAGAGACTTCCTCTTGTTTTACGCTTGGGTTCTACTCGGATGGGTTCTAGCGGAGGAGTATTCTCAAGAATACGGTTTAGGAGAGCTTCTCCTTCCACTGTGGTTTTATGTGCGAATGACCCTCCGTAACTAAATCAAGCAAAGAGTGCATTTGCTCTATCCAAACCTAGCCAAAAGTGTTGTAACAACATGTGGTTTGGGATGGACGGTCTGGGCCGGATCCGGTAAGAATGGTAAACGGTCCCGTGTCGCACCTATGGTTTCACCCTCTTTTTTGTTGGAAGTTGAGGATCTCTTGTCGCAGGGGCCGCGATTACGGATAAGGGATAGAACGCTACGTAGAATGCGGTTGCAGTTCTTCCCATTCTCCGTTTACCAACCCTACGTTATGGGCGTACCATTGAGTCGCCCTCTCGGTGAGAGAGAATGGAAACAACTTCCACCTCAACGTGTCATGTGTCATGCCGCAATAGTCAAGCGACCCACGGAGTCGCTCAAACTCCCGTAAGTGATGATAGGGGTTTTCATATTACGAGCCCGAAAAGGCTCGGGCCTGGGCTCATGGCTATAAAGCCGGGCGAGCTCATATTCGGAAGTTTGTGATTGGCCTCGCAGGTCGGGAGTGGTTCTCGCGAGCTCGCCCTTAGGAGCGGATAGGATTTGGATGGTGGGTTGCTCCATGGGTAAGGAACTATTTTTGGGTTTTGTTTTATAGGAGATATTCTAGACACGGGGTTGACTAGGTCCGAAATACAAC
Organism: Hyparrhenia diplandra; assembly: GCA_015847255.1. Classification (NCBI taxonomy): domain Eukaryota; kingdom Viridiplantae; phylum Streptophyta; class Magnoliopsida; order Poales; family Poaceae; genus Hyparrhenia; species Hyparrhenia diplandra. Next base: position 23,460 of record JADLZK010001587.1, on the reverse strand, counting down.
TACGACAACCGTCCGGCAGAACGGCGCCGAAATGCTTGTTGGTGTTTCTTAGCTTAAAGCGAAAAAAGTCCGCAAGCGCCACGGAAATACCGTTGTAGCACTTCACCCGTGATAAACAGTGGTATCGTGATAATTCGCAAGGACGGTTGCGTTGAGGGCTTTCTCGGACCTGTGTTTACCCAAGGCAAGGTTAGGTTCTACGAGTAATGAGGTCTCCCTATGGGCTTAGATTTCCGATCGGTTTTTCTGCGTTGTTATCTCCTTACTTCGGCACCGCCCTCGCCCAAACCGGGCGAGTCCGGCAATTAGCTCACGTCACACCCGACGTGGAGGGATTACAAGGGACGGACAAGGCTGTCACAACCCTCGCCGCCTACCCTCACGCGATCGTGGGATGCTTCGCAAAAAGGTAGGTGAACGCTAGCCCAAACACCACGTTTGCACTATTGGTCACGTTCTTGATGTTGGCCAAGGTTCCCCTGGTCAAAGAGTTCCTTCACCAAGAACTAACGCTCAAACGAGACAATCTACCGATCCCGTAAGACTATAACAAGTTAAGATAATGTAATCGGAAAGACAATAAGCCAAGAGATGAACACAAGCTTGCTCACCAAATTGTAAGAAGCCCGTGAGGTACAAAGCGCCGTGGTGCCGACAAAGTCCGAAGACTCCGACCTCCTAGGAACCATGGATCACCGGCTACTCCGACAACTCCGGTAGGAGCCAAATTTCCTTCTAGCTTTTCCTCTCTCACTCTCTAGAATTTACAAGGTAGGAAGAAGGCTAAGCTACTCCTCTTGCTCAAATGTGCTGAATTCTCCTTGGAATGGTTGTTGAGAGAGGTGTAGGAGCCTTCCTTTTATAGCTTGAGTAGAGGGGGTCCTTGGAAAATAGCCACCACCACCATAATGTCCAAAACCGACCAAGACCGAACCCTGGTCCACGGCGCCACCGACGTTCTTCGGAGTTAATGTACCGCCGCACCGCCCGCCCCCACTGCGGAAGGAGGGTGCGGGCGCACCCCGTGGTGCGGGCGCGACCTCGGTCGGCCCCAAACCGCCCCGCCTTTGACGCGGTCGCCGTGTTTCGCTGTCTTGGACCTGGTTTTGGACGTGGAGAGCCCGAGTTTGTGGCCCGGCCGAGGTAAGTTGGATTGGTCTTGCCATTTGTCACTTGTGGGCTTTTTCTATTTATTGTATTTTTATTCTTTTTCCTTGTATTTTGGCCCAAAGTGCACATGTCTTGTCTTGTACCCGCAAGAACCAAATATACACCAAAAACTATGGAATTTGTTAGTTTATAACCCCAATCTCTCGGTGGTTTTGGTGTATGTTGACGGTGTTTGATATGTAGTTGGTTACCACAACGGGGTGACAAAATTGTAAGGCCTTTGTATTCCACCACGTTCGGATTGGTGTTTTGTAGAGCTTTTGGCGACCTTCTCCCAACTACCTTCTTCCCAATCTTTCTCGAGTTGGAAAGGAACCGCTTGCTCCAAAATGCATTAGTGTAATTGCTATCATAGAACCTAAGTAATAGAGAAGTACCCAGGAACCTTGATCTCTACCTTTGACCTCTTGATTAGTTTAGTTATTCTTTGATATCTTAGGTAGGTTATTATTTTATGCTTTAATATTTACTTACCCTTTATCAATTACCCCCTCACTTTAGTCTAGTGGTTTGCTAAGTTAGTGGATACATGATTGTGACTTATTAGAATTCTTTAGCCAAAGCTTCTCTGTGGATACGATACTCTAGAATACTCATCCTAGGGAAAAGCTACAATGGTAGGTGTTCAGGCGCTGCGAGAATCCTTCATATTCTTTTAGCACTTAACAAATACCAACACTAGCCACGAACACATAGGACTCAGGCTCTATCTTCTCCCTAGGCAGTTCCATCCAAAGGGAACACTTCTCTATGCACATAGGATTCTCTACAAACGCCACTACCAGGGCTAACATGGGAACAACATACGCAGAGGTTTCTCCTCTAGGGTCCCTAGCATAGAGACATCACCCCATACCTAACTAGCTTAAAGGACAACAGGGATTCAAACGGGAAAACTTAATTTATTTCCATAGAACAAGCTTACAAACGGCTTGATTAGAACCCTATGTGCGCAGAGAAGTGTTCCCTTCAGGTGGAACTGCCTGGGGAGACGATACAGCCTCAGTCCTATGTGTTCGTGGCTGGGGATAGCGAGGGAGAAGACCAGGTTATCCTGGTTCTGAAGCGAGCTAGTGATGCATACGGTGAGTACCGAGTAGGACTGACACAAGCATAAGTCGCACGTCCAACTAAAAGTTTGGTCTCGCCAAACTGCAAAAGATCCTGTGGAGTTATTTACACGCATACCATAATCCACGCACCACATAATATTCACGCACTCATGCATCGCTTGCATTCATCACCCACGCATAATATTTACAAAGTGCCTTGCATAGTAGCTGAATAGTCAAGAAATATTCACGCCAAGACTCGTATATACTAATCAAATTTAGATAAATCACTCTCATCCTGCATCCACCATCCATACTAAGTGCTCTGAATAGTAGTAAGCATTGTAAAAGAATTTGAAGTGCCCGAGCCACTCGTGTGAAGTACTCTTTGCACTGTGTACTACTCTTTGCACTTTGTGTAAATTCCGAATTTAAATAGTACCCATTAATTTGAATAGTGACATGAATTTAAATAGTGAGCTAAATTTGAATAGTGCTATGAGTAGTAATTTACAAATTTTAAAATTTGTTTTTTGAATCTGAATTTTTCTCAAGTTCTTTAAAAAATATAGCTAATTTATATATAGTGGTATCGTGGCCTTGTTAATAAAATTTGAATTTTAAGGGATTTCTAAAATTTAGTAAAAATTGAAAAGTTACATTATTTAAATCTAGAATATAATATAGGAAAGACTGAAAAACTAAAGAAAATCTAAATATTAAGTGCAGAATAAATAGCTCTAAAGAATATACTTGGCATACTTCTCACGGTCCGATAAATTTAATAGTAGACTTAATACATAATTTCTATATATCTTGGGGTAGAAGACAAGACGATCTAGAAATACAATTTATTAGTCTTCAAAAAAGAGCATAAGCAATTAAAAGAGTAATATTCAGCTATCAACAATAAATTAGAATTAGCTCCGTAAGCTTTGAAAGAAAGCAAAGTATCTCTAGGAAGTATTAGCCGAATACTGATTATATTAAAAAGGATATAACTTATCTATATAAGAAACTTGAGAATATCAATATTGTTGAGCATAGCAAAGTAATTATGTTATCATTTGTAGAAATAGTTGAAGTGAATAGATCATTAAATTTAGAAAAATGGCAATATCCAAAAGCCTATCTAGAAGAGACAAGTCACTCCAACTAGTAAATAAAGACATAAGACCTTTAGGTTTTATGGACAAAATAAAAGGTGGATGTGATGATATTAACACATTGAAAAAGAATTGATAAACATAGAAAGAGATCTTGAAAGATATAAGAAAAATACTTTAAGAAAAATAAGACCTCAACAAATATGAGTTTTTACAATGCTTGGAGAAGCGTTGAGAAGCATTTGAAAAATAATTTATGTGTCTATGAGTTATGGGCCCAATACAGCAGGAAGCGTTGAGAAGCGTTAATGTGGAAGCGCCGTGAAGCGTTAGGATGTGTCCATAGTCGGTGGCCCAATGCGTCGTAACGCTCAAATTGAGGTGGGTTAGCTTGTAAAAAATAAGCGCAATTGTGTTTTGGTAATTCTTTTTTTAATCAAGGGTAACTATACATCCATCACAATAATAAGTAAACTTGTTCGAGAAAATTGTGCAAATGCACGTAACATCATAGTTTGGCTCCATTATCATGCCATTAATTTTTCAAATGATTTGGGCAAATTGACACTCTGAGATCTATCACAACCATGAACCTTTCTCACGTACTCACATGACTCCATGTGAGACATGTTTATGGTTGTAAAGGATGTGTATCACCACATTATCTAAATCATTTGAAAATTTTATGTCATGATCATACACCAAAATGAGTTGTCCATACAAGTTTTATGATTTTTCTACCTAGCTTAGTTTTTTTTTTTTAACATTTATCCTTAATTTACCATCAAATAATCACAATAAAAGGTTAAATAATCATTACATTATCACATGACTATACTCTCTCTAGTTTGGGATTATAGGGAAATCGTAACATGATTGTGCATACTAAGGAGTCATTAACTAGGGGTAATTTTTCATGTTTGTCACTATAGATGGAAGTTGGATGTCCATGAATGTCCAATAGATTCCCTCTAGTTCAAAAAAAGATGAATTAGGAAGAGATGGTCCCCACCCAAAATTTAAATACAAATGACGGGTACACTCCAACTGCTAATGTTGTTTGGGCCTACTGGTTTCAACGAGGTTTAGGGGACTTGCTGGTTCGATTCCTTATACTTGCGCTGTTTTTTTTTTTTTTTTTTCTCCAATGTTTTTCATGGCTGTCGGGGACTTGCTGGTTCGATTCCTTATACTTGCGCTGTTTTTTTTTTTTTTTTTTCTCTCCAATGTTTTTTCATGGCGCGCATTCGTTGGCCGCGGGATTTTTTCTTTCATTCGTTTCCTGGCCCCATGGGCCCGCGCGCGGCCCGATTTTCACCTTGGGCTCTAAAAGGGATGCCGCACGCGCCCTTCAGAAACTGAATGTCCATCTGGCCCCTGGGACGCAGCATCAGAGTATCACTCTTTATAAAGGAATATCTTAGTAATACAACTGAATGTCCATCTGAGCTTAATCTCACAACCAAATCTAAGTCCTACAGCATTTCTGGGTTGCTCGCATGATCTGCACAGGTAAAACGCAAATGCAAAGAATAATTACGCGACCATCACTAAAAAGAGAGCACTGCAGTACTGCACCATACATCTCGTGCTCAAGAAACAAGTGAAAGCACAATTACACAAGAAACGACAGCAACAGACAGTCACCAAAGAGACTTTTATTATCCGAAGTGACAACACTAGCTTCAACATCTGAGTGAACCCACCAGTAAAACAAATACTTCAGGTGGTTTCACAAGCTAGCAGAAAATCATTAAAGAGACTATTAAAATACTGCGGCACTAATATAGACTCCCTGTTCCACCATTCTGGTACCTCATCAAGCAGCCTGGGAATAAAAACGGAAGCCACTTGACTCTCGAGCAAACCCTCAGGTTGGTAAAGAACGGATAGGGGTTGGGGTTTTTCTTTTTTCTGCGCTGGAAGGGTAGCTATACATGAGTGAAATATCTACAGCACTAAGTTGGAATTTGCCTACCATCATTTTATTACTTGCGTTCAACTGAAAAACTGTTGAAAATCGACCCACTATTTCCTATTATGATGGAGGTTTCCTATATAGGTCGAAGTATGAAGCCATGTACAGTCTTACTCCAATGTCCACCGCACAATCCTCACCACCAATTGAATGAAGAATCACAGGGATGTCACTCAGGTAATGTATCACCAAGGGCAGAACAGCTGGAGCGGTCTGAGCTTTCACTGCGTCACCACTCAACAAAACAGACTTAGCAGTGCAGCCGCCAGCTTCTGTTGCTCCTGATTCCTCATCTTCTTCAGACAGATCTGAAGGGTTCACCACCATCGCAACTTCCTCAATTGGCCTGCACTTCATCTGAGTTCCCCTCCGTTGAGGAGGCCTATTCCTGCCTGTATCAAGCACTAACGTTGCAGTGGCTTCTAACCATTCAACGGATAAGCCCTCAACTTCATATATATCCTTCGTTCCATCTGCATCATAAAATCACAGAGGTGAGGAAGAAGAAAAATGAAGCAAGTGCTCCTTTTATGAGGGTTGGCAAAATCATACCGCAAGCTTGGGCATATAAACTGACATGAATTTGGGTCCAAGCCCCAGAACTCTAGCATTGCAGACCACAACCTGCAAAGATAAAGAGTTTAAAACAGCAGAATTCAAAATATAAAGCCTTTTCCTCGAATACCAAAATATAAAGCTCACGGGGAAACTTTTTTGGAAGCTGGAAATGGTGATGCACCCATTACCACGTTGTTCTTTATCAGGGCCCACATGTACAGCTTCGGTCCAGCATCTTCTGCACGGCGACCAGCCCACTTTCTTCATTACAGTGTTCAGCAATCTCCCCGAGATTTTCAGAGCAAGGAACCTTAAATTTCTTAGCTACAGCAGAAAGTGCTTTTTTTCCTTCTTCAGATTCAACAGCATCCTTGCACAACTGGAGGCCTGTAAAACATCCATCCATCAATTCACAAGAGGTTTTGACTCCATTCCGGCCTGTGTAAGATTTCTTTTGCTTCATATACACTTGTTCAGCCTCGATCACCGCATTCAGAGTCCTGTGAACAATTATATCAGGATAGCTTCGAAGTGGTGAAGTGAAGTGTATATACAAAGGGACAGACAGCGCATAATGTGCCCAATCATCTTTATTGCTTATCAGGTTCCCTGTGCAGAAGTATTCTGCTGACTGCATTTGCAATAGCATAAAGCACTGCGTTCAGCCATACAGCTACACCAAAGTTCCATGTAGATACCACATCACGTCCAGCAGGCATACAAATCTAGGACCACCATCACTCTTTTCAACTTGCTAACTACAAGCAAGACGTTGGCCCAAGAAAATTAGCTGGGCTTCGAATCAGCACCAAGCTGCAGCTACCTAATGGGCACACTTGGTGAGTCTTAAGCCACCTGCTGATGCAATGGAAGTGAAAAGCATTATTAGACACCTGCAGTTCACAAAAAGACACTTTGTTAGACCCAAAACAATGTCTCAAAACGACCCCTCAACCACCTACACACTATATATACTTGTCTAAAGTGTTCTCAACAGCATCACTGGACCTAGGAAGGAAAAGAACAAGATATATGTGCAATCTGATATCATGAGAAACTGAAACTCTGAATATTTCCTACCGCGAGTCACTGAATTGGGTTTCTGATAACTGAACCAATCTACAGTACAAAATTTCACTCACTGAAGTCAGCCTATACCTGCTACTGAGAACTGAAAGCTAAAGTATATCCCTCCAAAAATTTTGAACAGACACAAAGCACAGACGGAGATACACTATGCAACAAAGAGATAACAATCAGACTGAGTTGAAGAAAATCACTATAGATCCTTTAACTTGTGCAGAGAGGTAGTCACACATCAAGCAATAGCGGCAATAGCAGGGGACAGAAATATATATTGCGTCAAGAATAACAACTGCCATTAAATTTTTCCTATGAACAGTTCACCCAATGAACAACATAACAAACCAAGTTGACGACGACGCCATTGGCGCCGTTCACCTCCTTGGGGGCGTCGATATCTTCCAACTCTGTGACTAATTCTGTCGATCTCCTCCTGGCGAAAGCCTTGCTCTAGTTTTCTAGAGCCAGTGGCGGCGACGTCATTGACGCCGTGACCCTCTTGAGGGCGCTACTATGGATGAGTAGAGTCCAGCTCGTCCGTAGTCTTGTGTTTCTCCGTGTGCTCTCTCCCCTCGCGTGTTGTTGTCGCCCCTCTTGGCCTCGGTTGTTTGGCGTCGCCGCCGACGCCGACGAAGTGCCCTCCGTTGGCGCCTGCCGCTCCGTCGGGCGGTCTCCCCCGGTGGTGCCGAATATCAAATGCCGGGTGGTGTTTCCACGCCGCCGCCATCCCCCTACGGATTCCTCCCCTGGGCCGGCGCGGGTGGTGGCAAAGTGGGCCCGGATGTGCTTTGGAGGGATGTCGCCATCGGTTCGATGGGAGGTCGTTGTGTCCGGCGATCCTTCGCTTGCCGGCCTGCCGTCATTCTTAGTCCCCTTTCCACCCCTCGTGGAGCCGCGCAGCTACTGAGGAGTGGAGGTGGGCTCTCCGGCGTTGAAAGCGGCCAGTATGTCGTTTGTGGCGGGGGCGCAGATCGGCGCCGGTCGCGCCTTGCGGCCTCATCTAGAGTTTCCCTCATTTGGGCTAAGTTCTCTCTTTTTTGTTGTATTTGTGGATAGCCACCTCTCCAAATGCCGGAGAGCTTGTTGTTGTTGTTTCTCTTTTTTGTGGTTTAGCCACACCTTGCCTCGCCTTCGAGGCCGTTGTACGGTTTTAGTCCGGTTTTCCACAATTAATCGATAGGGGGTTTGGCCTCGTTTTCCTAAAAACGAGGTTATCACCCATTTTAGGGCACTTGAATATATTCGTGTGAGGAGCGCCTCCCCCCCCGGTGAAACTTCAAAACAAAACATAACAAACCAAGTCAAAGTAAATGGAGCTTCTAAATTGACGCCTTTGACTTTGTTCGCTTTAACTTTAGATGCTTACTAACTATGTTTTATCTCAAGAAGAACGAAACTACAGTTCACATAATCCTCCAAGCTTTATTACACCTACTAATTTGTATGTGAATAGTGCTGACTATAAATCCTTTATCTGAACTTTTTTTTTCCAATGAGCCCAAGAGTTATAATGCTCTCTGATTCTTAGCTACATGGAACCTTTGTTTCAGCAAAATAAACATTTGTAAATCTTCAGCTAAATAAAAATTCAGATGCTCAAAAAAATTCAGGACAGTAACATCTTGCGCTGAAGGGTACTCGTGAGTCTTGCCTGACTGTAAGCAAGCCATGTATATTGCCTACTGTAGCTGAATGATCCATAGTCCCATACTGAGTGAGTCTTGCCTGACTGTAAGCAAGCCTGACTGTAAGCAAGCCATGTATATTGCCAACTGTAGCTGAATGATTCTTGCGCTGAAGGGTTGTGGCTGCATGCATGCACAGAAGTGCTGAGCAGGCTAGATAGAAAAACAACAGGAAAAAACACAAAGTAAATGGTGGTGGTGTCCTGTACGCATAAAATAGAATATATATCTAGATTGAATCACTTCATGTCCACGGATAACAACAAAAAGAAACAATTTCGAGTAGCCAATGCATGTTTCTATTGTGAAGTTATCTAAAATCAGAGCTAGCATTCGCTGAAGAGTGAATATGGTTTGGAGCATATAACTTGACATTTGAGTTGCACTAGGACTGAAACTGCACTTACATTTGAGTTGGCTTAAAATCAAAATCTAGGAGCAAAAAACTATTGCACAAATGCCATTTAGTCTGAGAGGTAGCTGCAATACATGGATCCAAAACTTATCTTGCAACCACAACCTTCTAGAGCAGGTTATAGAAATTAACAGAAGCTTGCATACACATTGATAGCATCAACTGAAACTTGGGAGTTTGCAAACACGGAAATACCCTCCAATAAATTTGACAGATAATGATTCAACCATAATTCTGACATTGCTGACACCATTCTAAAACATATTGTAACACAATCAACAAGGCCACAGCTACGAAGCACAAAAATGCAAGATCATATTTTCATACAAACTACCCTGACTATCTGTTTCTCTGACAAACCAAATTGGCACACACCTTGATTGCTGAAGTGGCACTGTTGGCTGGGTGGCGCACTGTTGCCTTGGCGACTTGTTGCTTGGGGTGCCGCCGTCGATTGGGGGTGAGGGGGCTGGAACGAGGATAGGACCGCCGGAGAGAAGGAGAGAAGCCGTGCGGGGGGGCGGATGACCAGGACGGCGGCGCCGGCGGCTAGGCCAGGATACGGAGGCGCCGGCGGCTGGAGCGAGGAGACGGAGGTGCCGGCGGTAGGGGCCAGGACGCGGGGGGACGGTGGCGCTGGGGACCTTGGGCGCTGGCGGCTAGGGCCAGAGAAACGGCGGCGCCGGCGACTAGGGCCAGGGAGACGGTGGCGCCGGCGGCTAGAGCGAGGAGACGGAGGCGCCGGCGGCTAGAGAGAGGAGACGGAGGAGCCGGCGGCTAGAGAGAGGAGACGGAGGAGCCGGCGGCAGGGGCCAGGACGCGGGGGTGACGGTGGCGCTGTGGACCTTGGGCGCGGCCGCGAGGGAGAGATGTCGGGTGCTTCGATCGGCGTGGGGGTCGGGCCGTCGCGGGGTGGGGTGGGGGTTGAGGTGTGTTTCAGATCCGCAATGATCAAAATGCCCTTGAACGAATAAAAAAAATAACACAAATGATTATTTTTGAGAAGCAGTGGGACGCGTTAGGAAGCATTTTCAAGATTGTAAAAGGGCTCCAACAAATATATCAAATGGGTTAGTTTGAAAATAAAAATAGATTATACAGAAATATCTAGAGAAGTAGAATTAAGTGTATTAACCAATCTAGTTCAAATAAGTATAGTTAATAAACAAATTAAAAATATATTAAAATACTGGTATAAATATATACATCAAGGAATGTATATTATAGGAATTAAGGGTATGACAATGAAGAAATTAGGAATAAAGATTCTAATAACTCATTAGATAAGAGATGAGATTCAATAAATAAAGCTACATTAGGGTTTTTAGAAGGTGATACGAATAAAAATATGTTAATAACATATATAGCTCCGTTTATTAATGCCAAGAAAAGAATTTATAAATAAAATGGCTTTTGAATTTCAGACCAAAGGCTATGAAGATTTTAAAGGAATAAATCTGTTAGTAAGCATAGAATTTTTAGAAAGATTAACTAATAGTAGTGGAACTAAATTTAAAATAAATGTGAATAATGTGATAGAAAGCATGCAGTCTAAAGGAATAAAATTTATGAGCCCTCTAAAGATAAGTTAAGAAAGGGCAGGTGAAGAATGAAATATAAGTGCTTTAATAGAACGTTTTAAAGCAACCTAAAGATTATATAAGTTATAAAAGTAAAGGATCAACTAGTATTATGTTTGTAGCTTATGAAGAAAGAAGTCTAGACGACTTAGAAACATCTAGTTCAGAAATAAAATTAGAAGAAAATAGAAGAAATAGTGTATATGAATTCATAGAAAGTTTAAATATAGACAATGAAATAAAACACTATGAACAAAAGTTAAGAAAAAAATTCTCGATGAATATTTTACATCTAGAATAAGTGAATGGAATGCTATAAGAGAAAAAATAAATTTACTTTAGACGCGAGATATCTAGACTTAATCAAATCAAACAAGATGGGGAGCAAAATAGTAAAAAATTTAGCGTTTTAACAAAGAAATATGAGGTCTGTGTCTAAGCGGATAGAAAATAATAAGGCTCAAAAAAGAACTAGAGAATAGAATAGTAAATATTAAAGATAAAGATATAAGCGAAGATGAGCAATGGTAAATTAAAAATAAGTTGCTACTAGAAAGCTATGAATAAGAAGATGATGAGGATACAAATGAGTTAGGCAAAGATTAACTCGGTAGATTTTATAAAGCCCTTAGAATATGAAGAATCACATAGAATAGATGATTCTATAAAAGCAATGGATATAGACCCATCTCCATCAAAAAAAAAAAAAGAGGTCCGTAAATAAAGGTTGAAGGAGAAAGAGAAAGACCATATAGAAATCTAGAAAAATGGCCACTAGAAAAAGAAGATGCTACATATAATTATATACCAGGACAATATAGGCATATGGGTTCAAAAAGAAGAGAATTTGAAAAGAAGGTCCAATTTCGCAATTATAAAAGTGATGGTGCAATATTAAATTTAGCAAACACATAATCCTATAGATTGGCCAAATATAATCAAAGATATGGAAATGCCTAATAGTATAAAAAATTTATACAAAATCAACATAATATTGGAAATAGAGTAGAAGATATGATTACATATTCAGAGACATTTTTAGGAGAATCGGTTAAAGTTTTATGGGAACAATGGGTAGAAGTTTTTCCTCAGTAATATGGGGAATTGAAAAGAGCCGGTAGTAATCCATATAACTTTGCAAATATCATATCAAGCATTGTGATAGGTGATGATCCCGAATCAGTATTTATGGTCTTACAAAATGAAAGATTAAAAGAATTAGAAAAATTATCATTAACAAATTGAAAAAGAATAAAAGAATTTTCTCAAAGATTATTTGTATAATGCTACAAATCAAGTAAACAAGGCTATAATAAAGGTATAGTTAAAAAATATTTTAACAAGTTACCGTACACTTAGATATTTGAAGAAAATAATAAAAAAATAGTTGGTACTAAGGAATATAATATCTCTCAGTCTGTAACATTTGTTTTCAAGTAGTTAAGAAAGATATGCATGAACATACAAGCCCAAAGATCTATGAAGCAATCTAATTATAACTTCTATAATAATATAGTTCAAATACCATTAAACATATGGAGAAGAGAGGTCTAGATATAAGAAATATTCTAAGAATTATAAAAAAAGGAAACGTAAAAACAAAGAAGCGCTATTTTCTATGAAGATCCGATAATAGAGCTTCTTTCCTCGCATAAGAGAAAATGTAAGAAGATATAATCCTAGAAAGAATTATGATAGTACTTGCAGATGCTTTATCTGTAAACTCACTAGATCATTTAAGTAAAACTTGTCCTAATAAAGATAAGAAGAGGTATTATAATAAGCAAGAAGAACAAGAAAAATGCTAATAATAGACAATGTAAATAAAAATATTTTAGTTTGTGATGATAATATAATGGATGATGAATCAATATATTTAATTATATAGACAGATGAAATAGAAATTGATGAAGAACAGAAAACAAGTGATGAAGAATTAGATTTAATTAATGAGTTATCTGGATTAAAGATAGGAATGATGGATCAAATAGACTGTAAGCATAAGAAAAAAAATATAGAAAGGGTGATATTAATATAAGATGTGTGTTTTGCATATATTATCAAGACCCCAAGAAAGAGCAACATGTAGTTCAGTGTTTAAGACAAGCATGTATGCTTTGGTTTAAATCAAAAGAAAGATAGGAAGAATGAAGTAGTAGAGAATACAAAACATGGGAAAAATAAAACCGTAAGAAGTAGGCTTAGAGAAAGAAGGAAGCAAATACATAAATAATATTCCACAAGAGTTTCTCATTCCTAGATTAAGCTTTAAGACGAAACATATCCCTGTCATATTTTACACAAGATATTATAGATTTAATTTGAGAAAAATATGCCGAAAGGCAATACAAAACCTTTTAAGGAATACAAAATTACTTCTTAAGAATATATGAGAGAAAAGAAGTTCTTTTAGGAATAACTCAAGTAAAGCAAATATTTTCCTTTTTACTTCATATTGATGATAAAGTGATTGTTAGGCCTCATCAAAGATTTATAATACTCATGGCTAACATAAACTTAAAATATTATAGAAATATACAAATAAATATTAGAGAAGATATATCATTACAAACCATTATTGATCATGGGTTAATCCATGATACTTATGGATCACTTGAAGAAATTCTTCAATCTGACCTTGAAAGGCTATCAAAGAAGCATGCAAGAAGTTAGCTTGTATTCAAGGAAAATATAAGATTAAATTATGTTTGAATCCTCCAAGATTCACGCAGACCAATAAGACCAAAGATGCCATGATATATATATTACAAAAGGTCAATACAGATTCCCTAATGTATGGAGAATTGAGAAAGATTATGAAGAATTATTTGCCAAGAAAACGAATCATGATAATTGATAATTTTAATGAAGCAAAGGAATTAGAAGGTGGCACCATATTTGATCCCGAATATTATATGATGTACCAAAATAAAATAATAAAAGTATTTTTTACGAGAATATTATACTAGATATAGCATAACACAAAGAGGAGTCAGAAGACTGATCAAACCCAATTATGGTGAAGAAAGCCAACTAAGAAAAATATAGAGAATTGTTGGCTTGTTATGAATATGCCAACCCGATGAACCAGACATCGGAGGAGATATTGATTAATATACCTTCAGTTAATATCAATATATATTCCCTATGTTGATAAGGTGTTATCAACAATTCGCCGGGGAAAGATATAAGACTATCATTAGAATACACATGCTAGAGTGATGATTTGATGTTTGCAACATCAATCCTTCGGGCGTGGAAGACCATACCCAGGAAATTTTCAAAAATATATTTAAATACAATGCATTTCAAAAATATATTTGAAGACAATGCATGATAGAATCTAAAAAAATAAAATTGAAGACACCACAGGTCGGTAGACAGCTCAAAAGAAATATGCAGTATATCTCACTGTAACAATTATTGAAGGCAGTGTCGCCGTCTGGCAACAGTTGAATAACAATAATCGAAGACGTTGCTTCCTTATCTGCCAGAACAAAGCGACAAAGGCACGTCACCATATTACCAATTATTGAAGACTTGGTGTAACACCCGGTTTTAAGGACAAAACTAAATGTACACCATATATGAGCTCGAAGTCAAATCTCACATATAGCTACAAATAAAAGGGTAGTATCAATTAACAATGCTTAATACATAACGCACATAGTATAAAAGAATATAACCTTAGGTAGCAAACAACAGAAAGCACTCCGATCTTCAGGTGTAGACTCCACGGGGACTAACCGTGCAGTTGATCACAAGCCTAACTTCCTCCCCGAGGTGTGGGGAAATAGCAAGAGTGAGTTCATGCCGAACTCCACAAATATAACATGGGGGTTATGAGGCTCAAAAGGTAGACACCGGTTTCATGCGATTAGCATTTTTAGTAAGTCAAAGTTTTAGCATTTATTTAGCAAAGAAGTTATGCTTAACCCAATAACCCACATGATCATCAGTATTATAACATCCTCGATACAGTCCATCGTCATCATCCAATACCGCATCCATCATGATCTTCTTAAATCCATATCCTTGTCATCCACATTCTCAACATCCACATTCTCTTTAATCCGTGAACATCTATTCCCCTCAGCTTTTTCAGCCGCTCATGCCCGCAAAACACGGGCGTTATAACAGCTTTATACTCAAAGCAGAGGTGTACACTTTCATTGTGAGTCATGATTTCCAAATGCATGGGTCTCGACTCCCCAAAACAAATGAAAATCATATAAAGCCTTTCAAAGGTTCGTCTAACAAGTTAGGGCCAAGTAGGATTCAATGGTTTTTTGTAGGATCAACCCGTAGGGATCCCACAAATCCGCCTTCCCCCATTTGCGCCCACAAAGGAAACCTCTAACAAGCTAGAAAAAGGTCCTTTGATCGACTAAAGCCGTGAGCCATATAGCCCCCACGCTTGTAATGCAAATCCCGTGATTTTTCCAAAGGATAAGTCCTTATGGAAGGCCATGATCATCATAAAAGCATGAACTCTCTCACCCTATGAACCATGTTGGTAAAAGCCGCTTTAGCCTCCGTTGCATATAGCCATTAATCAAAATCTAGTTCATAATTAATTAAGGCACTAGCAAGAACTATCCATATGCAATTAAACCCATAGGTAACAAGGTATAAAGTCATCAACATCTAGGAAATCCTTAGGGTGATAAATTAGACACATGCAACATAAATTGTAATTATAAAGTGTATAGGTAACAAGGATAGTCCCATGCTATATTTGCCTTAATTATAGATCCTTCTTCTTGTAGCTAAACCTTCAAAGAACTTCGAGAATCCTGATCTTTAAAGAATTCCCGATCTTCCACGAATCCAATCAGCAACACAGACATATGGTTCCAATTATGCATAACAAACAAAGCTACAATTAGAACACTATACCAACAGTGGAAAATCAATTTTAAAAAGCTTACAAAACTAATCTACACGCCACTACGATCACACGACGAAAGATCAATGAAAACGGATCTATAACGGAGAAGTTATGAATTAAACAAGATTTCTTTAAGAAAATAATAGATTAAAATTAATCTCCAATTTTAATAGTTGCAAACATGACTAACAGTAATATTAACATGTAGATTATGAAATTACGAATCCAACACAACATGAATGGAGCTAATCAGATTTAAAATACGAAACTTATGGAGTTATAAAATCTGATGGCAAGAAAGTCCGCCCATAAAAATAATGATGACGTTGATACAAGGAAGAAGGAATAATACGTAGCTGCAAGGATAAATTATGATTGGTTGAATGAATACTAAGTATCTTCGAAAAGTGCATGGAGGCTAAGAAAGATAAATATATATTATAGAAGAACTAATACCAAAGGTGATCAGCGACTTGTGAGGACAATGAGTCAACGAGCACCGGCGGCCGGGGAAGACGTGTACGTACGACGTCGCATACAGAAGACTGTATCGATCCGATACGTGCTAAATCGATTAAGATATGATAAGATAACGGCAATGATGAGCATATCTACATAGACTCAATGGCAGCCCATGTATATGAAAGATGCAATTTTCTTGATTGAGGAATAAATGATGATTTATGATGCATGGATGACATACACATGACATCACCATAAAAATAATGTGACAAGCTAGGGACTAATCTGGCTGCTGACCTTCAGTTAATCCTGGTGCACGTTTGCATATGCTTTACCAGCTAGCATGTTTCGGTAGCATGGACAGGACGACCTGACTAGCTGTTGCTGCAGCTGAGATACTCCATGCTAGCAAACATGGAAGCAGATCGATGATGAACTGTTACATGGCCGAAGATGATCTGAATCGGTCGGACGTCTGTATAGGAGATGGCAGGGCGCAACACAAAACAGGACGGGCGGTGGCCAGACTTACATTCAAAAAAAAGGGGTGACCGGTGGACGGTGGTGCTCCATATGATCGTGCTCCTCTGGTTGGAATCAAAGAGGGTTCCACGAAAACCTAAACGTCTTCACAGGGGAAAACTCCTGGTGGTGGTAGACTACGCCGGTGACATCGGGTCTCGACGATTTCGGCTGATCTGCATTGTAGCTGACGACCCTTTGGCCATCGATGGGCTTTGGCTGCTACGGCAAAAGATGGTTCAGCAGGAGATAGCAAAACATCATCTTGGAGTTCGGCTTTGACTAGCAAAACACAAGCACAGAATTGCTGCTCAGTCTAACTGAAGAGAAAGGAGAAAGAGATAGGAACCATATGCATGTTCAGTGCTCACCGATGACAAACAACGATCGATGGCCGGAGTTCTGCAACTGCAAGAGCAGGATGGACGGTGGCTGGACTTGCAGATGGAGAACGGCCTATGGTGTTTCCTGCAGAGTAGATGAGATCAGGCCTCGGGACACAAAATCATGGCGAAGGGCATGGTCCAGGTCGAATCCTCTAGAGCGCCGGCTGAGGGAGCTTGGCGGTTTGGATCATGCATGCGGCCGGTAAAGCAAGACGAGGCGGCGGCGGTTGCGTAGAGCTGTGAGGGATTTGCAAGAGTCTGAGAAGGATACAATCGGTCATGGCTAGCTCTTTGCTATTTATACATGGGCACATCAACCGGCAAGATGGACACGAAGTCCTTGGCACGCACGACATATATGGCAATTGGAAAGAAAATACGGAATTGGATGAGTTTCTCTGTGCTAGAACAGCCGGCCGATGTTGTCTATATATTATTATAAGAGATGAAAACATGGCCCGTTGCTTGTTTCCGTGGATCACGCCAAACAACACAGGCGCACGGAACAAAGGAAATTAAAAAAAAGAAAAGAAAAGAAAGGATAGATAAGTGCCAACGAGGTCTTGATTTTCGATTAGTAAAAGAGCTGTCACAACCAACAAAAGGTTCATTAGAAATAAGCAAAGTGGCTAGAGTAGTTAGTAATTAAATTAGTATTTATTCAGCATTTATTTAAATAGTTTATTCAAGAGAGAAAGACTAGTGGGCTTGGCCCATTAGCAACTGTAAACCTCCTTATATATAAGGGAGAACCCTAATGTGAAAGATCAAGGAAGAATAATCAAAATTATCTCTCCTTCTCTTCTCTCCCAAGCGCCGCCGCCTCTTCTCCCACGCGACCGCCGCCACCTCCTGCCGCCGCCGCCGCCGCCTCAGCCACTGCCGCCAGCCCTAGCCGGGCCACACGCGCGCCGCCGCGACGCCATCACCTTCATCTGAGCCGCGCCGCCGCCCCTGACCGCCACACGCCACAAGACGCCGCCACCGTGCCTCGCTAACACCTCCCCAGACGATCCGATGGCCATCCCCGAGACGACGCATTCATGACGGAAATACGCGTCATGATCGACAACTGACAGCAACGATGGAGAAACTGTGTCATTCACCGAATCAGAAAAAAGTACGTACCTCCATCCAAGCGTCCCATACTACCGACCCCACCAATTCAACCACCGGAGGCCGCCCAGAGTCACTAGATCCACTGCCGCCCAAGCAGCAGTCCATCATGCACAATTGATATTTCCAGAATATGATGGTGAGGGAGACCCTGCACATTGGTTGTATAAATACAATAAATTTTTTTCTAGCACAGGAAACAAAGGAGGATGACCAGATGCAACTAGCAGCATTCCACCTTCAAGGAACGCCCTCACATGGTTCATCCGCTGGGAACAGGAGCTGGGACACCCAACATGGGCACAATTCTCCACGGCGGTGACCCTACGCGTCGGCCCTTCAGTCAACCACAACCACCTCGGGGACCTAATAGGCACACATCAGCTGGACGAATTGAAGAATAACTTCCTTCAGACGCTCAATAAGGTACATGGTCTTTCGACACCGCAACAGGTCATGCTTTATATAGCAGGATTGGCACCCATATTACAGATTGAGATACAACTACAACAACCACCTGACCTGGAAACCGCAATGGCTCTGGCCAGACATTTCTTCCTCTCAACCCAACGACAACATGGCTGTCAGGTAACAACATCTGGTCCAACAGGAATTGCAATATCGGTTCATGCATCAACAGGCATCACAACCAGACCAACCATGCAAGTCAACATATCCATACACGGCCGTGATTTCTTGGCTTTGATTGACTCGGGTTCCACACACAACTTCATCGACTCAGACATCGCAGCTAGACTCAACCTCCAAAGCTCTCTAGCACCCTCTACACCGAGTTGCCATCGCCAATGGAGACCACATATCAAACGTGGCAGGTATAATAAGGTCGAGGCTTCCATCGCTGGTGAGTCATTTACAATCAATTTTTCAGCATCAAACTTGGAGGTTATGACCTTGTTCTTGGAATCGACCGGGCTAAGCTCACTAGGCCCCATTGTCTCGACTTCAACAAGCTAACAATGAAATTTTTGGCGCCGGGCTGCCCCATCCTTTGGACCAGCCTCACCAAAGCAGGAGGACCTCTCGCCAGTATCCATAACATTCATTCAGTACCCCCACTGAGCCACTGATAAATTTCAGGACCTCTTCAGGGAACCATCGTATACCACCACAACGGCGCTATGATCACCGCATCCACCTGAAAGACCCAACTAGGCCAACAGTTGTCCAACCCTATCGCTATCCTCGATCGAAAAGAATGAGTTGGAAACGACAAAGGTCACTCAATGATGTCCCAAGGTATAATCGATACAACTCCTCACCATTCTCATCACCTTTTATTCTGGTCAAAAAGCGGGCTGCCACTTGGTGCTTTTTGTGTCGACTACAAAGCATTGAATGACAATACATCGAAGGACAAATTCGATAATCGTCATTGCCGAAGTTATGATGAATTGCAAGGGGCTCAATTCTTCAGCAAACCATCAGGCAATGAATGCACCCATCCAACATTAAGAAAATAGCTTTCGAACCCACCATGGTCACTTTGAATTCTTGGTCATGCCATTTGGGTTATGCAATGCCCCCTCTACCTTCTAAGCTCTCATGAATGACATATTGGGCCCATATCTCCGCAAATTTGTCTTGGTTTCTTCAGCGACATAATTTGATTTACAGAAAACATGGGCTGAACACCGGCACCACATTGAGGGATATTCAGGACCCTATTATCCCATAGCGCCTTCCTCAAAAGATCCAAATGTCTATTTGGACAATCCAAACCTAGGTTATCTCGACACATCATATCGATAAAGGGAGTTGCCGATCCAAGAGAAAATTGAATCAATCACTACATGGCAACAACCTACAATAGTTAGGCAACTCAAAGGGTTCCTAGGATTGGCAAAAAGCTACTACAGAAAATTCATCAAAATTTTGGTACCATTGGCAAAAACCCCCTCACCAACCTCCTCCTGAAAGACTCCTTCAACTAGACTCCACTTGCCACTACTGACTTTTTGACCAACTCAAAACGAAGCTCTCTCAAGCACCAGTCCTCCAATTGCCCGACTTCAACAAACCATTTGTGGTAGAATGACGCTTAAACGGGTATTGGTGCTATCCTACACCAAGAAGAAGCGGCCCAATTGCATTCTTAAGAAGATGTCGCCCCGTCATGCCAAACTTAATGCCTACGAGAGGGAACTCATTGGCCTAGTAACAAAGATAAAACACTAGAGACCCTACCTATGGGGATGAAAATTTATAACGCGGGTCATTACATTCTGAAAAAAAATACATCTTGGATAACGCCTCTCAACAATCCCCAACATCAATGGGTGCGTAAATTATTAGGGTATGTTTTCTGGTTGAGTACAAACTGTGCAAGAACAACATAGTTGTAGATGCATTCTCCGTCAACATGAACTGCACCCATTTTCATCGGCAATCTCCAGATTCAATTCCAAATTGTTTGATGGAATTAGAGGCGAGATACTCACCAATGACGGCCTCAAACTCATAGGAGTCCATCAACAACGACAAAGACTAGTTGTGAAACCGTGATGACGGCCTCATCCTCCTCTTCAACAAACGGTATACCTTCCTAAATCCTCAATTCATCTTCCAAATATACTTCATGCCATCCATGACTCACTCATGAGGGTTGAAAAACTACATCGGTTCCGTCGGACATTCTTCATAAAGAATGACAAGAGGATAATCCAAAGAGTTCGCTAACGATTGCTTAGTGCCTTACGCAATAAAACTGAATACTTAATCCCTTTAGGTCTCCTGAACCACTACCAATACCGCAGCGATTTGGGAAGACATCTTAATTGATTTGATCGAGGCACTACCAAAGGTGGGGAAGAAATCAGTCATCTAGCAAAGTTGGTCGAATTCCATCATCCAAGTATGCACACTTCATTCCTCCTATCGACCCGTACTCAACAACCTGGTATCTCGAGCTTTTTCTTGGAATTGTAAACTCCACGGTCTTCCCCGCTGTCCATTGTCATGCATTGATAGGGATGTTGTTTTCACTAGTCAATTCTGACAGAGCGGTTCAAACTACAGGATGTTAAGCTACAAAAACATCATGATACCACCTCGAGGCGAGATGGCCCAAATGCGAAGCGTCAACAAAATCATAACCATGTACCTACGGTGCTTTACCCTAGACAAACCCCAAAGAATGGGTAAGATGGCTACCCGTAGGAATCATCGTTATAATTCTTCGTGTCAAATCATCCATTAAGACAACTTGTTCAAATTGGTTTATGGTCTAAATGACCCTCTATGCATCAAAAGTATACGCCCAGTGACACAACAATACCTTACGGTGATGACTTGCTATCCCAACCGGCAGCGTTCCTCAAACACAAAGTGTCGCGGCTACAACAAAGCTACCAGGATTACCACCGCAGCACTACGATGCTAAACACACGAACAGTAAGTTTAAGGTTGGTGACTATGTTTGGCTCAATTTATTATCGAACCGTAGCTCACGATATCCACGAGCTACAAAAGGCACTTTAGCACCAATCTATTTTGGACCTTTCAAAGTTAGTGTTGTCTTTAATCGGGTCACGATAAAATTGGAGCTTCCAACCGCACACGCATCCACAATGCCATCCATGTTATACGCTAAAACCACATCATGGGCCCCACTGATGAGCCTCTAGAGTTACCACAAATCCATGAAGGTACCCCCATCCCTCGAACCAAAATTAATGTTGAAATCCCACATATACTGAGGGCGGCTTCAAGTCCTTATTAAATGGAAGAACCAGACTTCATGGCCCGAAATTTTCATGAGAAGAAGTGGAACTATTCAACTAGATATATCGGATTTCAAGCTCGAGGGCAGCCGAAGTCTCGGCGAGGAGATGTCGCCACCAACAAAAAGTTCATTAGAAATAAGCAAAGTGGCTAGAGAAGTTAGTAGTAATTAAATTGTACTTATTCAGCATTTATTTAAATAGTTTATTCAAGAGAGAAAGACTAGTGGTTGGCCCATTAGGCAGCTATGTAAACCACCTTATATATAAGGGAGAACCTAATGTGAAAAGATCAAGAAAGAATAATCAAAATTATATCTCTCTCTTTCTCTTACCCTCCCCAGTTCTTCGCCCTCTTCTCCCCCTACCGCGCCCGCCACAC
The DNA here is from genome assembly GCA_015847255.1 of Hyparrhenia diplandra. NCBI lineage: Eukaryota > Viridiplantae > Streptophyta > Magnoliopsida > Poales > Poaceae > Hyparrhenia > Hyparrhenia diplandra. Next base: position 1,334 of record JADLZK010001587.1, on the reverse strand, counting down.
TCGGCCTTGTCGCCTTAGCCCTCGAGTTCTAGCCCGCCCAGCCCTACGCTACCCGCAGCGCCCTTGGCATACATCACGCTTCATCGAGCAGCGCGCCTAACTGGTCATGACATTGTCGCCCGCAGATGCCTCGTCACTCCTCGCTAACACCCTCCCAAAGCGGTTGGTGCTACGAGCCGCCCGACAAAGGCAAAACAGGTCCGGATCGAGACTGACTAGGATGATAATTATTATGTAATTTCATGACTAATAATAATTTTAGAAAATTCCAAAATATTTTAAGCCATGAAAGTACTCTGGATGCTCCAAAATTTGGGAAATTGACATATAGAAATATGAGGAACCCAAATAAATTATTTGGAGCTCATGATAAGATAATTTGAAACATCTAAAAAAATTAGATTATGCTCCTAAAAGTGGAACAAATTCTAGAGAAGCCGAAAAATTCCTGAAAAGTTTGTAAAGATTGATTGACGAAAGAGGAAACTGAAAGGAGTGATTTGGGTTACAAAGAAAAAGACCTCAAGAAGCTCCCCAAAAGAAAACATAAGGTGACAAACAAGGAATTTGATATAAGGAAAAAGGCAAGACAAGCGGAAAAATATAAATGACATACTAAACACATTTTAAAAACTTTTGCTCACTCTCATCACAAAAATCAAACAACAAGACCATCACAATAAAACATATCCAAAGATGAATGCATAACAATGTTACTTAAAACCTATGATAAATTTTAATTTAATGAAAATATTATCTTTTTCTATATTTCATGAGCAAAAAATACAAAAAATTAAATCAATTTAGCTCTATTTTCAAAAAGTGTAAAATTTAGTGTTAACACTTGGCGTGAAGAAGATAAACGCTTGAAGGGCAAGACTTATCTAAGGTCTAGAAGGCTCTCTTGGCTCTATAAAACTAGAAGCCCGACATACGCATTCAAGACGATGGGGATCGATGACTCTCACCATAGACACACCAGCATCCAATCAAGACCTCCACTCCCACATCAGCTATAAGGGCCCACTTCAGCTTAGGAGTCCTCCGAAGTGAGTCCACCATTAGTATTAGTAGTATACCACACCACCACCCCATCAGTATCCTCCACCAATCATTGTAAATTAGAGAATAAAGGAGGGCCTACGTGATCTTCCCCTGCGGCTGTAAGATAATGGAATTTGTGCTAAGTGCTTGGGGTTTCCGGGAAGGGAAAGCCCATGTATAACTTGCACCGTGGAAATAAATTAAACTTTTTCCGTTTGAATCCCTATTATCCTTTAAGCTCTGCTCATATGGGGCTTATTGCCCTATGCTAGGGACCCTAGAGGAGAAAC